>PVJX010005992.1:0-81092 GCA_004027295.1 Dolichotis patagonum | reverse complement strand
GTTAGTGACTTCTCACTGGTCCAGAGGGTGGGTGCCAGTCAGGCGCCCCTTCCCTTCCCCCACAGGTCCCTAGTAAGTCTGACCTAAGCCTAAGCATTGCCAGGTGGAGATGCTGAGCTCTGGGCAGATGCGATGGTACACACATATAACTCCATCCACTTGGGAGGCTGAGGCAGGAAGATCCCAAGTTCCAGGCCAGTTTGGGCAATTCAGCCAGACCCCATCTCAAAAAAAGCCCCTCTCCAAAGCCCCCCCCCCCAAAAAAAAACCAACAGAAACAAAATAACTGAACATTGGAGGGGTCAGGTGACTTGCTGACGGCAATAGAACTGATAGTGGTGGATTTGAGACGAGCTCAGTATGGAGCCTGTTACTGATGCTTGCCCCAGCAAGAAATTGTGCAGAGCCTGGTGAACATGACAGCTGGAAGCTTGGGGTTTGGTGAGTGGCCTCTGCGTGCCATTCTGGTTGAGGTCCTGAGCCAGGTGTGTGGGAGCCTCAGATGCTAGACCATGTCCTGGTTTACCAGCTGCTGTCCTGCTGTCAGTCTTAAGACGTTATTGTCAGGCATCCAACCCCATGACCAGTTAGGTTCTTTTGGCCCAGCAATGGCGTTTACAGCTTAGAGCTCTAACGTTCAGAGCTTTCAACGATGACAAACAGCCCACTGTGGCATGCATGCCGTAGGTTCACCGCTACTAGTATCTTATCCCCTGTAGTGAAAAGTGTGACTTGGTTAGTAAAAGGTATCTGCCGGTTATCTGACTTTGGCTGTTTTTCTCAGTGTATGTCTGTGGGGTGGGCGCATGACTTGCTTGTCATGTTGTGTCTGTGTATATATGCATGGCTGTGTGCATTTTATTTTTATTTTTTAAATTTAATTTAATTTTATTTTAAAAGGGAGTAAAACTAAACACAACAAAACAGAACAGAACGGGACATAAGAAAACATAAATTTCAAAGCTAGACAACCAGAGATCTTCACCATCTGTCATATTGTCTCTTGTTTTCTTCCAAATGCTTGTCCTTATCTTTGCATATGGGGAACTCATACTAAATAACATAGCCAATCTTTTCACAAGATGTGTAGTTCACTGGCTCCCACTTGCTAGGCAAGGGGGAAAGGGGACACAGGACGGGGGACAGGATGACATGAGATGTCTGATTCTCAGCCCACACGCAGGCAGGATCACGGTTGTCCACCAGAGACGGGAAGAGTTCCCCACTCTCCCAGCACCCCAAGTCAACCGCAATGTGCAAGTCCCGGTGCGCCAGGGTTTCTCTCCTTCAGGCTGCCGAAAGTCTGCCACACTCTCAGCCACCCCCAGAGAGGGGGGGGGTTCCTTGTTCTCCCGGCACCCCGAGTCAACCGCATGGTACAGGTCCCGATGTGCCAGGGTCTCCCCCCTGCAGGCCCCCCCAAAGTCCGCCATACTCACCTGCTATTTCTTTCTGATGAATTGACCATTCCATTTCCAAAGTTCTGAAATGGCCAACAGACCACAGAAAGAATTCTCTTTAGGGTCCTGTTTGAAACCAGCAGCTACAGCGATCTGCTGGCCTTGCTTCAGGGCCATGGCTGTGTGCATTTTAATCTTTGTTGTTAAAGTTCACTTTTGTCATAGGATTAAAAGCCAAACTTGTAACAGATGACTTTGGGGTATCTTTCTGTACCTATATTTGTAAACCATTGCAGGTGACAGACACCCTAGATAAATTTTTGTTTGAAAATCACTCCTTGATGCTGCTACTTGAATGCTCAAATCACCTAAATGTGGGAAAAGTGGCATTTTTGCAAAGGGTTATTTCCTTTCTTTAGCTTGCGGCTGTTTTCATGTCCTGTTACATTTTGTGAGCAGTCACAGAGCTTTTTTCCTTTCTTTTTCTGTCTCCTCCATTTTCTTCTGTCGTACTCACTGCTATATTTCCATCACGTAGGATAATACAGGCCATAGAGGAAACACATTTTAGTTGAATGAGTGTGATATGTGGAGATGAATTAAGGCCTAAAGTACTTTTGCTTCTGGAAGGTTCTGTTGTCCAAATCGGCATTTTTCTCGTACTTGTCTAGGCATATTAAACATTTACCATTAGATTTAATGTGGAGCTGTACAGAGAAGTGTTTTGCACATTTTCTTCTATTTGTGTTTGAGGACATTGGTACTGTGAGAGTCAGAATAAGGAAGTCCCATGAAGCCAGCTTTGGAGGAGGAAGATCGTCTCTTCCTATCCCTGTGTCCCAGCCCTTGGTTGATTTTTGAGCTCTCTTGAGGCCATGCACGTGGACCTGTCACCTGCAGCTCCTCTATGGGACACAGTCACACCTGCACCTGCACTGCAGCGGAGGGAGAGGGCTCTCCGGAGAACCATCGGTCTGTGCACCAGAAAGAGGGCTTCGATGTGCTCAGGAAGTTTCCCTGAGAGGAGGTTTGTCTGGGCGCTGCCCCTGAGCTGCAGGGTTTCACCTGTAGTTGGATTTGAGGCATTATGGCCATGGGTGTGCTGGGCGGAATTTTGGCGTTGATCTGTGAACAAGTTACTCTTTTGCTCCTCTTTGCACCTTGGAAATCTCAGCCGCCTGGCGGAGACACCTCTACATCATCCACCTGTCCAGGAAGTTAGAGGGGGAGGGAGAGCTGAGACACACTGCTGGGGACGAGGGTCCCTTCTCGGTTGATTTTCAGAGAATCCTTCCTTGCTTATGTGAGAACTGTAAAGCACAAAGTATTATTTCTCTCAGAACCACAAAAGAGAGCTTATTATGAGCTGTTAACTTTACCATACTTATACTGTGTCATTCGTGTTTCTGGGAAAGTTCTACTTAGTGGTAATTGCTTCTGCCAGCTCCTTAGACTGGGCCCCCAGTCATTTATTCACTTTAATGTTTGGGTGTCCTTCTTGGGTTTCCACTCCAGTCTTTCAGTTTATGTGTCAGTAACCATATTAAAGACTCTCCGTTTATAGTTCAGTGTAGAGTGGTTTTGAAAGTGTGGAATAGCGTGGGGGAGGGAAGAGAGGCCAGGGGGCTCAGAATGCAGATTGTGGTCTGAATCCAGATTAGATCCAAACAGCTGGAACTTGAGTCTTTTGCTTTTGGACCTGTGTCGTACCGTACACCTTCTCCTTCCCACTCCCGGGCTCTGATTTCATGCTGAGTAATGCCTGCAGCGCCACCTGGAGGCGAAGGGGTAATCCTGAGCTAGCTTTCGAGCTGAGACATGGAGACATTCCTTAGCATTTTCACATTGTGCCAGGAGTGGATTCGGGGGTGACTGCAATTAGCAGTTTTGCTACTTTATTATCTACATAGACTACATTATATATTATATATTATATATTATATATTATATATTATATATTATATATTATATATTATATATTATATATTATATATTATATATTATATATTATATATTATATATTATATATTATATATTATATATTATATATTATATATTATATATTATATATTATATATTATATATGCTAGAGGCTTTTTCTTGTTTGGTTTCTTTGTTATGTGCTGGGATTGGAGGTGCCTGTTACTGCTCCCAGCAAAAAGCTAATTATTTTTTTTCCTTGGGGTGCTGGAGATAGAACTCAGAGCTTCCCGCATGTCAGGTTACCAGTTGACACTGATCTACGGCCCCATGGTATAGCATTTATTTTAAAGGTTTCTTTGTAGTATCGGGGACTGAGCCCAGGGTCTTTGCACTGTGATATATTCCTAGCTGCTTTTTAAACATCTTATATTTTGAGACAGCAGCTCAACAAGTTGCTAAGTTGCCCAGGTTGGACTTGAACATCTTATCCTCCTGCCTTGGCCTCCCACAGTACTGGGATTATAGGCATGAACATCATTAGTGCCCCAGTAACGTTCCTTCTAAGTTGAAACTTTCTTTTTTTATTTTAAGGATTGGCTCTTATTTAGCAGTTAAAAATCAGATGGTTCTTGAACATGTCTTTTCTAGCATGATAGACACATTCTGGAATTGTAGTTATTACTTTCACTGATTTTGTTAGGCACAGGAAATTACTCCAAGTAAATTTTCCTTTTACTTTAGGAAAAAGTCACTTTCCTTATAATTGTAATTTTACCTATATTACATATATATTACATATATTATATATAAAATATATTACATATATTTCACATGTATTACCGGTATTATTTACCTATATTACCTTTACTTGGTGGGTTTGGTAGGTTCTCATTCCTCAAAGGTGCTCATTTTCTCTTTCGGGAATTCAGACTCATTTCTCTCCTCCGTTATTTGTATAACTCATCAAGCAGCTTAGTGCTATGAGTTCTGCTTTTTAATTTCACTTTTTAGAGACAAGGCTTCACTGGCCTAGAACTCTGCAAAGCCCAGGCTGGTCTCAAACTCACAATCCTCCTGTCTCAGCCTCCTAAGTGCTGGGATTACAGGCATGGGCCACTGTGCCCAGTGTGTCCACAAACCTTATACCAGCCACTGTGGAAGAGCAGGTCAGGGTGGGTTGGGCTGCCGGGCAGAACCAGAGGGTGGAACTCAGCTCCCTGGCTGGTGCTTGGGATGCCGCTTTGCTCCGACAACCTCTGTGCAGATGGCAGCAGCCGCTGGTTCCCTTGAGGAGAACATTTCCATCACATTTGGTATTGGTACAGATGTTCACATCACCAAATATGTTAAAAAGAAGACCCTGTAAAGCACTGTGACGTGCAGTTTTGTGTGGGACTAGAATGGGGTGGTCTGTGGTGCCCCTAGTGGGGAGGGGCTGCCCTTACCCTCCCAGCTTGGCATCTTCTTTTGAGTAGGACTTTTGGGGTGCAGGTGAGCTTCCTTCCTGCTCTGCTGCTCTGTTCCTTGATCGGAACCTTTACGCAGCTCTAATTGGACCAAAAGCCCTAGCTGCCACTTGGATGGCCCTATCTGGGGTCACAAACTCTACTGTGTCATCTCATCTTGGGCTTTGATGCCTTTCTTGGACCTGTTCACCCAAACTGTGATGTGTAGTCTCATCTCTGATTCCTGGATGAAGGCCGAGGGCCCATGATCCAAGCTCAAGTTTAGCTGTAGGTGAATTAGGTCAAATTAATTGTTTCCACTTTCACCTTTATGCAAAGAACAAGCTTTGGTAATACCGGACTTTCTGTTTCTGACTTCCATAGAAAACACACTTGCTGGCTGGGGCAGTAGCTTAGTGGTAGGGTGTCTGACCAGCACACGTGGGCCCTGCAGTTTGCTCCCAGCTATGTGTGCACACGCGTTCAGTTAAAAACTGCCCCACTGGCACTGTTCGAAAGTCCCAAGTCGTCCTATCTGTATCATTTGTTTCATGATATTGGAAAAGGGGGTTATTTCATAATGGGCTGCTCCCTTACTAGTTGCAGATTAGTTAACCTTGCCAGCGTGTTGGTGGTTGGACCTAGGAAAGTCATTATAGCCTCGGTGAGAAGGACAGGCTTTTGCTTTAAGTTTCCTCCCGGTCCTGAAGGGCTGGAATCCCCTTGGCTACACAAAGTCCTTGCACCCTTCCGCCAGTCCGTTGACCATCATTGTAACCTTTCTGCCATATATGGAAAACAGACTTAATGTGCACATGGTGTCCACCGTAAAGTTGGCGGCTAAGAGTTACATTTATTTAAACCCCTAATTTGTTAGATTAGTAGATTCTGCTCTTTGGAGCCAGCATCAAGTATGAGAGGCAGATCAGGACTCAACAACAACAACAACAACAACAACAACAACAATAGCAACAGCAGCAGCAGCAAAAATGGTTGAAAACATTAAAACACACTATATACTTGTGTGTTGTGTTTTCGGCTCATTTTCCTGTCTAGAAAGGGCCGGGCCGGGCAGCTTTGGCCCAGGGGTCCTGGTGCTTGCCGAGCCCTCCCTGCAGCAGCAGCAGGAGTGTGAAGGGCCGCTCCTGCGAAGTGGGGCAGCTCCCGTGGGTCCTTGCGTGGATTTGGGTCGGCGCACGAAGGGCAGCGCCCTGTGCCCGGCACTGCGTCTTCCTGTAGCTCCGCTGTGCTGTGTGTGCCGTGTCCTTGGCAGCCCTGCACATGCTTCTGTGCACCGACTGAGGCTTCTGAAAATACCCCCGTGCTTAAACGTACTTTATGTTCTACGATGTTTTCTAGGACTGGGTGTGGTGACACAAGCCCGTAACCCCATTTGTCCTGGAGGCCGAGGCAAAAGCATCATAAGTAGGTAGAAAGCCCTCATCTTAAAATTTAAATAAAAATTAAGAAGAGGAACTAGGATACAGCTCAGTGTGAAGATCGTGGGTACCACAGTTATTTTACATTTTAAATTGCTTGTGTTTAGTGAAACATGTACACATATAATATAGGCATTTATGAAGACATTCTGTGAGTCTACGTAACTACGGGGCTATGACTTAAGTCTTAATTAAAATGACTTTGTAAAAATGCTTTGGTTTTTTATTTTTGATACAGGGCTCACTGTTAATTTCAGGCTGGCTTTTGTACTCACTACGTAGCCCAGGCTGGCCTCAATCTCTGGCCTCAGCCTCCTAAATGCTGAGAATATAGGCATGCGTGCAACTGAGGCATGAAACGATAATGTAAGATTGACTACAGCCAGCAAGAGATAGATGCAGAGAGACTCATTAAACCTCTTCTATTTTTGTGCAAGTTCAGAAAACTCTTGCAGTAGTTTCACAGTTACAATTTTAAATACTGGAAGGAGCCCCAGGGCTAATTTGATCTGGCTTCTGTTTTCCATGGAAAAAAGTCAGGGCGGACGGTGTGCATGGGTTTGCTTGGGGTCCTGGTGTTCTTGGAGCAGGGCTTGCGGTGGGATGTGTGTCTCAGGGTGCCCAGCTTGGTGGAACTACGTGCTGTTTGGGACCCGGTTCCATAGGGTGTACACCACAACGGTGCTGGTGTGTGCTCGTGTTGCCTTAATTCTGTGGGTAATAACTGCAGAAGTTAAATAAATACTTAAAAGAATCTGCCTGTGTACTGTAAATTCACCCCGAGTTCTGTGATAGGCACAGTCAGGAGTGTTGGACCCGTTTTCTGTGTGCGAGCAGGTTCTTCCCTGGTGGTGGGTGAGGCACCGTTGCTGATGTCATGGAATGAACTGATTCCAGCTCAGCTCAGACCCATTCCTGGGGGCTCTGCTGTGCAGTGACTTCTCCTTCGTCACTTGCTCACCCTGTTGGACTCCCGAGGGACTCTGGACAGCGAGGGGGTGGGGAACATGGCACTCACTTTTCTTTCTTTGCATTGCTGCACTTGGTGGTGTCACCCAGCAGTGGCCTTGTGGACCAGTTCCTCGGGCCAGCTCCGGGACCGTCCTGCTCGACTCCCATTGCAGCTCCTCGTCCCCAGTGGGCACAGTGCCATCGGCTGGGACACCCCTCCTGGCTTCTGGAAACCCCCTACCCCAGTCTGGTTTTCTGCCCCGGGGCAGGGATCTTCCATACCACTTCGCTTAGATGAAATTCTCTGCTGTGATTTCTTTTCTCTCTTGGATCCCAACTGTACTTTTAATGCATATTAAATGACATTCAGAACTGAGGAAAGAAGATAATAATTTCGGTACATTTATCCTAGGAAATATTTCTAATTTAAAATGCTTCCTAGGTATTTAATGAGCACGAGTGCACATTTTCCTGTCTTAAAACTCGAGTAGTGTTTTCTTGAGATTATTGGACCATGCTGTACCATTTATTCCAGTCTCCAGAAGAGTTAAACGGAAGCTGAAAAGCAAGTAGGTAGCTGCAGTGTGTTAGTAAAATCTCGAGGTTTTGGGGTTAGATGTAGATCCAATTGGAGTAAGTGGTTATCAGTTGATTTTAATGAAAGCCAAGTGGACCCCCCTTTCCACACCAAGATTCTTTGATCTTCAAGTAAATTGCAGACTCTTGCAAACATGTTCACCCCAGTCAGCATTTTCCTCTCCTTTCTCTGACAACCTGAAATTTGCAGCCTTGCACTGGTGTTCAAAAATGTGTGTATTGGGCTGGGGATAAGCTCAGTGGAGTAAGTGCCTGCCTGGAATCGTGAGGTTGTGAGTTCAATCCTGGCCCCCCTCCCCAAAGTGTGTATTATTAATCAGGTTTTCTTATTTGTGCTTTTGACAAGGTGCTGGGCATTATGTGCAGAAAGTTTTGGGTCACAGAATCCCTGAACAGGATTCTGTGTAGAAGTGATGGCTTGGCTGTTTCCCCCTCCTCAGGCACGGTCGTGAGTGTTTAATAAAAGCCCATTTCCTCACCACGTGTTTATGTGGAGCATGCACGCAGGCCTTAGCCTGGTACTTCCGCAGTTTTTATGTAGCATCTGTTCCCAGATCCCAGGGCGCTAACAAGGCCTCGCTACAGAGGAGAGACAGCAGGAGTGGCGCCCGGCCCTGACTTCTCCTGCGGTCCTGAGTTATTATTCATAATGTAAATTCTCTCTCCGTTCACAGCGTGTACATAATTAATGGGAAAGACTATCCAGGGAAGTTCAGCAGCCACCAGTAGGCCACCGTTACCAGATGTTTAATTATTATCACTAGGCGGCGTTGGGAGGTACCTGGTGAGCTCTCTGAAAGTGGTGATCAGCGAGCCCTTTGGATCTCGATGGATCCGGGCGCCGAGTGTGATCACAGGCGCTGCGCGCGGCGTGCCTTTTCCTGGCGTCTTCCTCCCAAAGAGGTAATAATTATGCCGCACTTGATGTGAAATCCGTGTCGTCCTCCTTTTCATTCTTCCCCTGGTTTCCTTCCACGGTGCCAAGTTTTAATTAATGCGCTTCAATAGTATGCAAACTTTAGCATCTATAATTGCATCTTTAGTAGCAATATTTAAAATCTTTACCAATAATATATTTATCGTATCACATTTCCTGGGATTAAGGTCAGTTATCGGGAGTTTTGAGAAAATATTGCAGCGCAATGTGTTCCAGATGGTTTTCTTTTCTTGAAGGTTAAAAATATAAAATAGGAGAGGCTGAGAATTCCATGTAGGCACAGAGAGGGGATTACTCATCCTCTTATTTATTTTGTAGTACTAGAGATTGAACGCAGGCCCTTTGTACCGAGGTTCAGCCCAGCCCTTTTATTTTCTATTTTGAGACACGGTTCAGTGAAGTTGCTAAGCTGCCCAGAGTGGCTTGAAGTTGGAATCCTCCTGTCTCAGCCTCAGAGTGTTGGCATGGTGGGCCTGTGCCCCTATGGCTGGCTCTTTCCTGTTGAAATTGTGATTTTAGTAGCCTGTGGGGGGCAGTGCAGGTGAGTATATTTGATGAAGGAAGGGAATTTAAAGTTACTTGGTATTTTACTTTAAAAAAATCTAATTTGTATGCCATAAAATATTTTGATGTTTTGCTAATACCTGAAAGTCATTTCCAAGCCAAGCCATCTTCAAATGTTTGGATTCTTGAGATTACAATAAAAATTCTTTAAAACATTGAATTCTGAGTGCGTAGGGAGGCTATCTCCTGCACTTTTTTTTTTTTTTTTTTTGCTTTTTTGTAGTGCTTCTCTTGTTGCTGTCAACCTTGGTTATTTCCATGCTTGGGGCCTTAAAAATCGAGTTTCTGGTCTCCAGTTAACGGACCCACTTGCTCCTCTTGTGTCTGCTGTGTGTGTCACCTTTCACAGGCTCTTGATTCAAGAGCGCTTTCTCCTTAAAGTAGTGAACATGGCCACATGTTTGGGAGTCATCACCCTGGGTTTTTTCTCCGCTTGCACCTTCCACCTTTTTTGTACCTATGCCTCCCCAGTTTGACTGGGAGAAGCACAAATCCTGGCAGTGCTTGTGGTGATTTACAGATAAACTGCACAAAGAAAAGAGTGGGAACTTGTAAATCACGGAGATACCTAGACAAGCACTGCACACTCGGAGAGAGGACACAAGTAGCCCTGAAAAAGATCCTCAGATGAAGTCTCTGCTGCGTACAAATCAAGCATCACTGTCAGATTTCACAGACACTGGAAACAACTGCTAGTGGGGCTAGGATTACCGGTCTTTTGAACAAACCAGTCGTCAGGTTGCCAGAACACTACAGGTATCATGAAGAGCGAGGGTGTTAGAGCACATAAAAATCACTAGGCTGTATGCGGGAAGTTCTGTTTTCTTAACAGGTTTGAATCACACAGAGTTGTATTTCTACTTCCACAGACTCAAGCCAGGATAAAAAATGTTCTGGAAGAAAAACTGCTTCAATGCCGATCATTTATGGGCTTTTCCTTCTTGCCTTGGTCTCCTAAACAATACAGTGTAACAACTGTTTACAAATCCGTACATTGTCCGCTAAGGCATTGTGAGGGCCCTTCAGATGAGTTACAGTGTCCGGTAGTGTAGCCTGCACAGTGCCCAGCCCTGCACAGGGCAAGGTGCATGAGAGGACTGAGCACAGTCTTGGCAATGCCATGCCATTTTATATGAGGGTCTGAAGCACCAGCTGGTTTAGGTGTCTGCTGAGGCTTTTGGGGTCAGTCCCCCTGGATATTGAGGTGTAACTGTATTGGTAAAAGTTGATGTGCTTAACAAATGGTTGGAATTTCAGGCTCACAAAAAGCATTTGTCCTGTGCTTTTCCATAAGAAGGAACACAAGGTACTTCTTAATTAATTTAGTGGTTCTTATTAGAAGACAGTGGGAAAAGAGGAAGATCTCTTGCAGATGTGAGCGGTCAGGGGGAGATGGTGTTTTAGATAGAAAATCTGAGGGTCAAACATTGTTCCAGGCTGGCATTCAGGGGAACAGGTGCAGAAATGCTCACTGCCTGTTCACGTGACGGTAGTAGCGTGTCCTTGTCAGGGGACCCTTTGAGAAGAGCCATAAAGTGCAAGACCTTGGGTTTGAGTGCCTAGGACCACCGTAGCAGGCCTTACAGGGTACGGGAAATAAAAGCAAAGCGAACAGACTTTGTGGTTGGATGTGATGTGATTTAGCAGCGTGGGAGTTCCCTGGAACCATGGAGCTGTTGTGAGTGCTCATGGTTGTGCTCATGTTGTCCCGTGGAGAGCTGTAGATATTTCTCTATGAAAAGGCAGGCAATACACCCAGAGCAGAGTTAGGTTTCTGTTCCAGCTCTCTTCATTGGCTGTGTGTCTTGGGTGAGTCCTGTGGCCTCTCTGTGCGTCTGTACAAGATGCTGTACAGTTATCTGCATGATACACTTCTCTGAGCGGATCTTCATTATTCCAGTGGCACTGAATATGTTTATCCTCACCTAATCCCCATTAGAGCCAGGTACTCACATTCATATTTGTGTAAAGATTGTCAGTTTGATATTAAGGCAATTACTAAAGACAAGGTGTGAATTGTTCTGTTAGCTCCTGCCTGTTAGCTCGGGTTCTGTGGGTGGGGGTGCGCCTGAGTCCTCCCACTGTCTCCCCGCTCCGCGCTGTCTGAGGTCAGAGTCAGTCATCTCGCTGGGTTCCTGAGCCTCTGTCTCACCTCCTGAACTGTCAGGGTGAGGGGCTCGCCACCTGTCACATATGTTGTCTTCCTGTTTCCATGGGGCGGAGTTTTCTTTTCAGGGAATAATGCTGCCCAGCAAGGACAGCCATGAGGGACACACATGTGACTTTCCACTCTCTGGGACTGAGGAGACGCACTGCTGGGTGAGGGGGACAAAGCCCTGGGCTTCGTCGTCTTAGGCAACATCACCAGCTGCAGGGGGCGCTGAAGAAGGAAGGGAAGAGCTCCACCCTGAGGCCCCTCTGGCCGGTGGACCTGCTCCTAATATTGTCTCCTTGCTGGAGCCAGAGTTGCTCCATGTAAAAGCAGTAGCCCTGGACACAAACCCAGATGCCTGTTTTCCTGCTTGCTGATACTTCTAGAAGACCCTCCATTTGAAGCTGGATGTGGTGGAACATGGCTGTCATTCCATCACTCAGGAAGCCGAGGCAGGAGAATCACTGTGGCGTTCCAGGCCGTTCTGGAGATATAGTAAGATACTGTCTCAAAAAACCAAAGTGAAAAACAGCACATTTTTTTTTTCTTAAACATGTGACAGGGTGGGGTGAGGTAGATCCCCTGCTTCTCATCTCTTTTGAAAGCTCTGAGGTCTGTCCCTTAGTGAGCTCCTCTGTTTTAATGTCTCCCCCCACCCCAGCATCCCATTTGCTCTGACTACCAGCTTTTTATTTGCAATGCAGACTTCTGGAGCAGGCCAAAGCCGGAGGCATTTATGTCATGCGTTGCTCCTCTTTGGGATGGAAAAGGCTTTGCGTGCATAGCTGCTGACGGGTTGTGGTTAGCTAGCTACTCTTGGTGTATTCTCATTACCTGGGATGCACCTGTGTTTTGGGGTCGGGGTGGGGTTTCCTAGCGAGGCCAGCAGCACCCGTACCAGCCAGTGTGGGCCCGACCCCACCCCAGATGCACACCTCAGGGTGGGCCGCCAGCTCCTGCAGCAGCCCCTCCACACGGCGCCTGCTCTGTCATCTGTGGGAGCACAGATGTGGCTATCTGTGAGTCCTGCATCACCGTGCCAGGTGCTCACCGGAACTTGTCAAGCTCCCATATTCCTGGTGTTCTGGGATCTGCATTTCGCTTTGGAAGACATTGAAGTTCGGTGCCTTCAGGAAACAAGGTGCCCGGGCAGGAAGGGGTGCAGTGTCTTGGGTGTTCGTGGTTCTCCATGTCACCCCAGCCCTGATGCATGCTGAGCTGCCCCTTCAGGACCAGCACGGACACACAGAGGAACACGCATCCCCAAGAAGGTGACAGCCAGCTCTCTTGGGAAGGTGTGCTGGCTGTAGACAGTGCAGTGCTGGCTTCTTCCCGCCCCCTGCCCTTACTGACTGGCACTCTCCACTCTGCCCACCCTGAGTCTGCTCAGGAGGCAGCTCTGGGGCTGTCTCAGCCTTGGGGAGCGGGCAGTGGGAGGAAAGACGCAGGAATAGGCATGCCAGCTGGGCTCCCCAGGCCTCATCGGGGGCTGTGGGCCTGTGGGTGCTCTGGGTGACCGCAGAGGTCCGATGCCATCCTCTCCCTGTGCACAGCCTCCAGCAGGCATTGAACTGTGAGCAGGGCAGAGACTGGGAGCTCACCAGGGACGGGGCACTCAGTGCCAAGGGAGGACACCGGGCTGGGGAGGGGTGTGTGTAAGCTCAGTGCAGACCAAAGACAGAATACCTGGAAGTCTTCGTCTGTGTGGATTTTTCCCATTTGGAGCAAAAGTCTGATTTTTTAAAGATGCCGGAAAGGGTGGCCAGGACCAAACAGGTTTTGCTTGTGTTCCACGTAGGCCGTGGTTCCCCACGTGCTCAGCGGGCAGTGGAGGAGGCTGCTTAGCCTCTCTGGTCAGGTCCATCTGAAGCATGATCAGGTGTGTTTATCCGCCTCCTTCCCCTTTAGCACCTCTTTTGCTTTCTGACCCAAGTTCTGGTAGAGATAACATTAAAAAAAAAACCCCAAATGCCCTATTTCAGCTTTATGATTCTTCCACACTTTGTCTCCCATTGCACACTCACATTCTGCCACATGATACTTTCAACTTCACATTCCACATGCAGAGACAACTGCTTGCTCACTCAGGGCCTGGCCTTTGCTTATGAGGTGGACAGCTGTCCGCTGGACGTGACTCGGTGGGAGCCCTTGAATCCCGGAAGTTCAGGAACCTGCCAAACACCATCCGTTCCGTGCTGAGCAGAGCTGGCTCGGCTGCTATCTTTAAGCCTGAGGATGGTGGTTTCATATTTGGGGAGGATTTATTTGTATGTGACTGTGGCAAGTGCAGCTCCAGCCATTCCCTAGGGAGCTGCAGGAACGTGAGCCATCGGGGAAGCGTTGTGTGATGGGCTGTCTGGGGTGGCTGGGGCCCTGTTATGCGTCCTCTGTAGGGAAGTATATTTCCATGTTTGGAGAACGCCACTCTATTCCCACTCTCACAGGGCGCTTTTCTGGCTTATCAAAGCCTCCTGACAGCATTGCCAGTATGAAAAGGAGGAGCTACTCCTTATAGCTCTTGCTTATAGCTCTAGTTTTTAAGATGAGTTATATCAATATTAAAATTAACCTATAAAACATTCATGAAAGTTTTTGGAGTTTCTTTCAAGAATCTCTTTGAAGCTGACTTAACGTTGTTGTATTTATTACAGTCACTCTGCAGTTCAACTTGACTTTATAGGTTTTAATCTTGAGCGCACATACGCCTTTTAAGATGATACAGCACTGCGTGAAGCTTTCGTCCGTTTATATAAATCAGATGCAGCCCCTGGACCCATGTGTGAGCCACATGGTGGCATGTGGCTGACGAGAGTGTTTCTGTTTGTAAACAGGCTTATTCAGGAGTATTGTAGATGTGACTCGCACGTCGGGTTTCCTTCTGGAGCTGGTATGTGTCTGCAGGTCCCGGGAAGAATAATGAGACATCGGGTTCTCATTGAATCCTGCTCTTTGACGCCATTCTTTGAAGGTTTAATTTGGGCCACGAAGCAGTCAGTGTTGCTGCCCAGCCCCCAGCCACTGCTGCAGGGGGAAGTGTGGCTTCCAAGTGCGCCTGTCATTTCTCGGTCAAATATTTACAAAAACGGACTCATCCCAGAATTTTCTCAAATGGGTCTTAGTAGCCTCTGTCTTCTAATTAGAAGATAGAAAGTGAATCCTGTTATATTTGTCTATAATTTAACTAGAAAATAATTTCAGTCTGGTGGATTGACTGAATCAAGAAATTAGGAGTTTTAGAATATATGCTCTGGCAGGTTTTTGATTTTCCTGTCTGATACAGAACTATTTCTGTGGGTTTGATGAAAAACATCTTCAGTTTCCATTTTTTACTGCCCTGGTATTATTTATGTGTTAAGATGCAAAACAATTTGAGGTTTGTGAAATAGCTGTGGGGCTGCTGACTTGGCTAAAACTTCACGTGCGAGACTTTCGTCCTTGTGTAATTCACCCACCAGCTGTCAGTAGGGGTACACAGCAGGCCTGCCGTGTGCTCTGCAGATGTCGGGCCGGCCGCCAGTGGAGACCAGGTTTGCCTCCGGCCCCAGGGGCCCTCCCTGCAGGGTTCTCTGGGTACAGTCGGTGACAGACCTTGGAAGGAGGGTATTTGCAGGAGAGAGTGTCGTGGATTGTTCCTCATGATGTGCTTCTGAGGTGTGGACAAAAGGAACATGCAGGTGGAAAGAGCATTCTTGCACTGTTTCCAGCATCTTGCCCCTTTTCCTGTTGTTTCACAGCTCTCAAGATGCAAGACTAATTCCAGTGTTAGCATAGCATGCTCTGGGCTCCGTCTCTAGCACTATGAATAAGTAAGTAATAAAGCTGTTTGTCAAAATCAAAGTCCATACTTTCATTTTCCCCAAAATACCCAAGTGCAAATTGTACGTGGCTGATTTCAACAGAGGACCATGAGACGTATATAGAAATTTGGGGGAGAGAAACTAATTCTATAAAAGAGCACGCAGTCATTGAATTAGAGATGTTATGTGTGAAACGCTCCCATCCCGGTCATGACCAGAGTTTGCTTGCGTGAGGAGCATCTGAGGTAGAAATGAGTCAGAGCAGGGCCTCCCTTTCAGGTTATTAGCAGATGAGGATCGCACTTTGTTTTATTGCCAAATTACTGTTACGCTCTCTGAGGTATGAAGTGATATTAATGACCATTTTCAGTGAGAAATAACACTTTATAGCATTGCTATCATTTAAACATATTAAAATGCGTTGTAGTGCAGAAGAACACCCTAGGGGAGTGAGATGAAAACTTAGGAGTTTAATTTGAAATGCAGTTGGGAAATAATTTGGACAGCAGAGAAAGCTTTAGGGCAGAATTTCAATAATAAAGTATATTATTTTCTAAACTGTTCACGAGAGAGAAGAGTCTTATTCGTGTACCTGAACTTAATTATGGTTACAAAAAATGGGGGAAAAGACGAGTTGATTGTAGTCACTCATCTGTACTAATCCAAAAGCAAAAATGAAAAATTATTGATGATTTTTATTTAGGAGAAACTTTTTTTTTTTGGTTGTAAGCATTCAGATATTACAATCCTAGTCCTAGTACTTCTAACTTGCCTCTTTCTTGAAGAAATGGTGTTTTCTTCCCGTTACCAAGTCCCTCTGCTGTGTTTGGGTAGCATGCGGCACGGTTACTGTAACGTGTACTCTTAGTAAGGTTCAGTATTCTTCTAATGAGTCTCCAGAGAGTGAATCAGTTAAAGAGCCTTTCTTTTGTACTTTGATTTGTAGCCTACAGTTTTAATCTTACTAGTAAAAGAGTACCTAAATATAAAACAGAGAAGAACTAGAACGTGTCAAGTATAAAAATACTACATCAGCAGAGAAACCCCCACCTGCATTTTTCTTTTCCAGTTAAACTTGTGACTCAGCGTTGGTTCATGCCTGTTACAGGGTGGACTTCGTTGCTTTTAGCAGTAGAATGGGGTGTAGAGTCGCAGTACTTTGGCTCTTCACTTCGTGTGGCTTTAAGTTCCATTGCCTGCTGGTCTGGTGGTAACAGGTGGCCCTTTTGGAAATTAGGTCAGTGTGCCAGTGCCATAAGGAAACAGTAGAGAGTACAGGGTTTCTCTTGCTCATGTATAGCACCTACTTTGACCCTCAGTTTACTCAGCAGGCGAGTCCCCTAAAATTCATTACCTGTGCGAGAAGCTGAGTTCTGGGGTCTTCTGCACAGTGTTCCCTGTTCTGAAGGATCCCCTCAGCCAGAGTGGGCCCACCGGGAACAAATGCAAAGGCTTTGTCACATGTGCTGTGCTACAGTGGAAATAGGGGTGCATCTTTGGCCCTGGTTCTGCAAATTTATTTTTGGAGCAAGCTGCCAGGGGGGACCCCAGGACTCCACGTGTACTGGTTATGTCTGCCCAGAACCCTTAGCCAGGGCTGTGACCCCCAGGACCGCGTGCATCTTGTGGTGGCCCTGAGACAGCCTGGACACTGTCCCAGCAGTCAGAGAATCGCAGGACTGCAAGCTGGCCCCGAGGATTCAGCTGCTGCTTGTAAGAAGCAGCTTTAAAATAAGAAGCTTGGAGAAACCCCAGTGCGCCGGCCAAAGACTTCGGTCCGCTGGGTCCGTTTCCCTGTTACATCAGTTTCGGCTGCAGGGCGGCTGTCTCCCCTGGGCCAAAATCTTAGATTCTCAGATGTGTAGCTGGCAGATTTGACTTGAGACACCCTCAAGGGCAAAGAGAAATGGTTTCAGTTTGTTCAGTGTCATTTCTTTGTTATTTTGGTTTCAGAGCTCAGTAGCCAGCTGCTGTGGACAGCTTCGCAGTTCAGTTTTGCAGCCTGAAAAATTTACGGAGGTAGTAAATGGAACAAAACTCTAAAAATGCATGTGTGCATCACACACATCATCCAAGTGTCTTTCATTTTTGTGTGTTTGGTAATTCCCTTTTTGATGTACAGGAGAATAGTGCTGGTTTGAAATCGGGTGCCCTGATTTAAGGGAATTCTCATGCTACTTTGTAAATGTCAAAGCACTGAAGAACAGGAGGCCGCCTTTGGGCCTATTTGTTTACCGTACATTTCTGTGAGTAGCAGGCACTTTGATAGATGTGGGTGTCAGCGCTGTGATGTGTGTGGACTTGTGCTGGATGCGGGCTCTTTCTGGAGCTAGTGTAGTGCTGGAGCGATGGGCAACAGGAGCTTGTGGTGCGGAGCAGCCCTAAGGGTGTGGGGGGTGGCTTTACCTTAGTGTGTGAGTGTAAGAGACGCCTTTGCTGTTATGGTGACTTTTGAACCAAAGAAATGGAAGGAGTTTGTTAGGGGAAGAGTGGGGAAGGAGGCATGGAAGGAGCTGGCTGAGCACAAACAAGGGGCTGGTTGTCCTGCATGATATGGGAAGGCCACTAGTGTGGGAGCCAGCAGAGGACTCTAGGTAGGCAGTGGGACTGACTGTCCATCCTCCTGTCTGTCCATCTGCCTGTCCATCCACCCGCCCATCTGTCCAGTCATGTGTCCATCTACTCATTCATCCATCGATCTACCCATCTATCCATCCGTCTGTCCATCCATCCATCCATCCTACATGTGTCTAGGTCCAGTGAACAAGGCGCATTCCATGCTTGTGGGCCTTATGTGACGGATGGCACAGAGAGGAGGACTCGGGGTGTGTGTTGGGAATGTGAGTCACTGCATGAGTGACTGGCCAGGGCTGAGGGCAGATGGATGGGGCGGAGAGCTGGTGTAGAGAGGCCACCTTCTCTGATGGGTAATATTCTAGCCCAGGTCCTGCCAGACCACTGAGGTTTACAGATTTGTTTTTAAGAATTACGTAGCCAGGCATGGAGCTGCATGTGTGATTCCAGCACTCCGGGAAGCTGAGGCAGGAGAATCATGATTTTTGAGCCCGGCTTGAACAACTTAGCCACTTAGTGAGACCCTGACACAAAGTAAAACGTCACAAGCAAATCAGGGTGTGGCGCAGTGGGAAGTTCAGACCTCACAACGGGGCAGGGCAGGGGGAGCACAGGAAGCTGTGGGGCGCGGCTGCCAGGGAGTAGTGCTTGTCCCCGGGCGTGGTGGAGACCGGAGCGGCCTGAGCAGGGTGTGTGTGTCTGTGTTGCACTACGGTGTGGGAAATCAGACTCGGGAGACAGCAGCATGAATGAAGCTGGAAACCACAGCCCCAGGGACTGTGGGCTGTGTGGAGAGGGACCCAGGCGGTGGCATGGTCCAGGGTTGAGGTGCAGGGCCAAGGGGGTGAGGAACTTGATGGCTAGAGTGGGCTGGGTCTGGAGGCCGCTGCTCCTAGGGTGTCCACCGCGTCCTGAGGCCGCCGCCTCACCCCCCCAGCAGGTCCCTCGCTCACCTCTGGCATCACTGGGGCACTGCTGCCTCCACAGCTGCAGCACAGGCCTCCTCCAGGTGGCTGGCACCTCCTTCACAGGCAGGCCCAGGGCGCCAGGTGTCTGATTCCTAGGCACCCCAGAGGCTGCCCGAGGCCCCCAGATGTTCATGGGAACCCGAGTTCAGTGCCTTTGGGTCCTGGAGGTGGACGGCCAGCAGGGGGCCTTTCTGCTGAAGAATCGAGACTGGCCAGGCTCGGCTCAGAGTGCTTGGGCTTACGGGAACACCCTGGCTAGTTGTAACTGCTCCCTGTTTAATGCAGGTAAAAACTCAGGACTGGAGTACTTTCTAACAACAAAGCACGTTCGTGGAAGGAAGTCCCCCAAGGCAGCAGAGTAAGACACCAAGTGTCCTGCCATCCACTCCATCTCACTTCCTGGAATCAACCACAAATAGCATTTTTTTTGGTCCACAGTATTCCAGAAATTTAAAATGTACATTTACATATAGCTACATGTGTAGTCTTTTATAATTTCTTACTTTAAAGGTAACATATGGACCTCTTTCTTCAAGATGTATTAGACTTTTTTTTTTTTTTTTTTTTTTTGGTGCCACTGAGAATTAAACTCTGGGTCTTTCCACTAAAGCCAAATGTCTAGGCCTGATTTTTGTTTGAGACAAGATCTTTCAAAGTTGTCCAGGCTAGGAGATCCTCCTGCCACAGCCTCCCAGAGTACTGGGATTATAGTGTGAGTCCTGAGTTCCATTTTTGTTTTCATGTCTAAAAAGTAAAAAAATGTTTCAAGTTTACAGAAGCATTACATCCCCCCCTTTTGTTAAACAATACTGCATTAAACTTGTTTGAATGTGTCTCACAGATACATAACTAGCAATGAGATTGATGGGTCAAAGAGAGAGTGCATTTGGGCAGATGTAAATACATGCCTTAAAAATGCCTTTTAAAAGGTGGGTGTGATGTTAAGTGGCTAGAATCTCCCACAGGCTCTTTACAGCCCCTTAGCGCTGTCTGCGTGCCCCTGCGGCCTCCGAGCTCCCCTTAGGAAGCCCCCCACCCTCCAGCTGCAGCCCCGCCTATTCCTGAATGGCCCAGGAGGAAGGCAGAGGCTGCTGGGCCAGGGCATTGGGATTTGCTTCTGTGTTTAACGTATACAACCTTGGGAAGCTGCACAGGGAGCCTCTGTCCTGTCTGTCCTGTCTGTCCGATACATGTGGTGTCGAATGAGTGTGCGCTGGGTCTGGGTGGTTTCCAGCACCCTTTCCCAGTAGCTGATCCCTTCCCTTTTATGACTGAACTGAGCCCAAGACCTGCAGGACCGGTGAGGTGGTTCTTGCCTGGACCACCACTGGCCCAGGTGTGTTCCAGGACATTAATGCTCCATTCCTGTCTGTGCTTCTTTCTCGTATTTCCCTGTGTGTTTTTAAGAGTGGTGACCCTAATACCTACTGTGATTTCTTATGCAGACTTTTTCAAGAAGGGCTTTGCTGTTGTCTTTACCTGCCTTCTTACCTAATCATATCTGGTTCCATAAAACAGGATGAACTCACAGCAAATTTGAGATACTTTACTAATGGTGCAAAGACCCCAGGTCTAGTGAGAAATAATCTTAGAAAGAGCCTCATGTCACCCTATTTCAGATTTCTCAGACTTGTGAAAAAGGTTAATTTTATTTTCCCTGGAAGGAGAACTGTAATTCATTTATAAATAGTAACAAAGATAAAAGACGTTTGTGGATGATTGAACTGATTCGCTCGTCAGTGGAAGCCCACTGAAAACTCAGGTATCTCCCTGGCTTTGCAGACTAAGCCAGTCTAAGCAATGTTTAGAGTTGAGTCATTTCTAGTACTGTTGTTTATTTCTCTTTTACCCCAAATGGAAGAAAGCAACCTTTTCCTTGTTGTGAGGGCGCTTTGAGGATTGTCCAGCAGGGGGCGCTGCCAGCACATGCTCTAGCGTTTTTGCTGGCAGATAAGTCGCGCACACTGGGGCCGCGTTCTTTCCAGGGGAAATGGGTATGAGTGCGATGTGAGAATAGATCGTATTTTAGAATGTTGTCATGGAAGTTATTAGAGATGTCATAATAGCATTTGTGAGGATCTCTGGAGATACCCGTGTTTCCTGCTTCCTAGATGTGCTGAACATTTACGTTCCTTGGCATAGTTTATCATAATATGATTTGTGCTTTGTTCTCCCTGCTATGAATTTCATAAAGGAAAATTTAACTATCCATTTAGGGGGACACATTTTATTTTGGATGTAAATTTAATGTGTAACGAAAAGGAAAGCAAGCAGTTCTGTTGGGTGACTTTGCAGCTTTCTGTTGACTTGGTAAATTTTTCTGAGATCCTGGGTATTTCTTGACCTCTTATGACTCTAGGGAAATGATCACATGTTAAGTGGAGAATCCCACAGAATAGTTTTTCTTCTCCCCATTGCCTGTCCTCTCTCTGTATGTACCTACCAGGCTCACACAGCCGTTAGGGTGTGGTCTTTGAATTATCACTGTTCTCGTGCATGTGAGTGGGGTGCGGTGGGATGCACGCGTGTGTTGTGTGTATCTATGTGTATCCCTGAGCCAGTTTCACCTGAACTGTTCTGTATGTCCATTTTCAAGTGACTTACAGACATTTTAATATATATATGTCTAATTCATGTTTGCAGATTTGATGCCTGTAAAATATCAGAACACTTGAATTTTTGGAGATTGCCTCTTTCCTTAGTTTAATTTGTGTTGCTGTTTCTTCTTAGTCCTGCCAGGCTGCGCTGCTAGCTGGCTGCTGCTTCCCTCCCTCCGCTCCCCTTCTTTAGACAGAGTCGCCGGCCACCACTTGAGGGCAGCATGATCGCAAGCATTTGCCAGAGGTTGCTCAACTTCCGTTTCCGTGGACAGGTGTGGGACACTTCGGAGAAGAAAGTGCATTATTGCTGACTGCCTGACCCCCAGTGCCCAAGCATTGCTGGGAATTCAGAAACCCAGTTTGGGGACCTCTCAGCGCCCCGGGAGGGGTCTCAAGGCGAGGCGGATAGGCACAGGAGCACCGGTAAGAGTGAGCTGCTGATGGTGGGCGTGGCTCACTGTGGAAAGTTCCAACCTGGTAGAGGCTTCCATCCACAGGTTTGGGTTCAAATCCCTTTGGTAGTTATAAGGCCTAAAATAAAAAGAGTGGGTGGAGGAGAAAGCTTATACACTGGTTTCATCTTTGTTTTTGAAAAGAATGAGAAATGCTTGTAAATAAAGGCATATGGATTATTTTATGCATCTTAGAAACACCGGATAGCGCCGGATTGCGTCCTGGTTAACCAGTTTATTTTACTTACTGATTTCTGGAAATAAACTGTGCACAAAACTGGCCCGTTCAGTTAATTGCAAGTTCTTGCAAGAGTACAGTTGTATTTTTCGATTTACCTTTGGCTCGTGTGGCTTGTGTCTCCTGAGTTTATGTTCCTTTCTTTTAGGTCCGTACCTTCTTTTCAGCTTTCTTACTCACATGTATTGCAGTTCGGGGGATTGATTTCAGGGCCTTCCCACGGAGCTACCTCCCCGGCCCTTTTTGTTTTTCCTTTGGAGACCGGGTCTTACCCAGTTGCCCAGCTAGGACTCTGACTTGTGATCCTCCTCGCAAACGTGCACCACCGTCCTGGCCAACAGATTGTTTTAAAGGCGTACTTTGTCCACTAGTTTTCATATTGTGGCAGCCTCAGAATCCTTTTGCCCTGTGGAGTTGCTGGGTTTCATTTGCTGCTTCCCAACTGTGTGTGGACACTCTTGACTCTTGCGTAGCTCCCAGCCTCCTACCTCGTCCATTACAGCAGCCGGTTTTTCTCCCTCTGCTACTCCGTCTTCCCACCTTTGCTTTGTCCCTAGGTGCTTTGCTCTCACAGCAGCGTCACCCAGGCCGAAGTAAATCAGCTCGTTCTGCTAAAGGGCAGCGCTGGGCTTGGTGCAAGCAGCCTGTTACCTCCAGCGTCACGGTGACCTGGCTCTGTGAGAGGATCCGGGCTTTGTTCGTTCGCTCCCCTTGTTTGGCTCCCGTTTGGCAGAAGCCGGGGTGCAGTGACTGCCTCTGTTACGCTTCTCCCCCTTGGTAGTCTCCGTGGGCTGAGGGCCAGCGGTGAGTGGTGGAGGACGGGGCAGGGGGACCCCCGTGTGCAGCAGCTGCCTGTGGAGTCTGTGTGGCCACTGGGGACCCAGTGGCAGAGCTGCCCTAGAGACCAGGGTGGCGTGGGAAAGAGGGCTTGTGACGGTGTTCAGGCAGCTGGTGCTGACTGCCGTGTGGCTTCCTCCATGGGGCTTTCACCAAACGCACAAGTGAGCTTGTCCCTTGGGGAGAGGGACAACCATTGGAGGTCTTCCTCCCTCCTTTTCTCCCTCTCTTCCCCTCTTCTCTCTCCTCCTCCTTCCTTCCTTTCTCTCTTTCATGCTTTTTAAAGAAAAACCAATGAAGAAAAGTAGCGGGCGGCTGGAGTGAGGGTGCTGTGTGTGGGCAGGCTCTCGGCCACAGCCTCCACCTTCATTCCAGAACCCTCCTGGGCTCTGTTCTCCAGGCCGCACATGGCCGCTGCCCCGTGAGTCTGCGGTTTTCAGCAGGTTCCAGCAAGGTGCCCGTGCATACCCATGGGTGCTCACTTGATCTTTCTCTTTCTTTGTCTTCCTTTCAGATTGAATTGATGAAGAGTAAACATTTGCGGTGTATCACTTGTCGCCTGCTAATGAGAGACACTGGGGTGCAGCGGGTTTGGTTGCTGTGTTGGGAACGGCAGGGAAAATGGCTTTGAGTCTTGGTGCAGTTCTCCAAACCGCCTGCCGGGCTGGGCCACGTCACCACTGCTCCCTTTGGGGCAGCGCCCTGTGGGGACCTCAAACAGTGACTTGGATGAGGACTCAGGGCCGGCTGTGCGTGCATTCAGAGAGGGGCTTCTGGACAGGACGCCCACATCCCCCGAAGTCCTCCCTGCACCCTTCTGCGGGGACGCAAGTTTGTGCACGTGGGAGCACGTCTTGCCCAGCCTTTGCTTCCGCTTACTAAACAGATCAACCCTTAAGACCTACATCTGCCCAGCAGTCCTTTATGGCCTGGTTATTTCTTATTTAATTATAAGAGTAGCACATACTTGGGGAAACTAGTAAAGTATGTAACATGGAAAATAAACTTTAAAAAAATGCCCTGAATAACACTCCCATTCCCTCCCTGGAGGGAAAATACAATTATCTTTTTTTTTTTTTTTTTTTGTTTTGCATCCTTCCAGAAATTTTCTGCACATATATGAGCATTTTAAACACACCCACACACAAATGGTTTCCTGCTATACGTCCTGTTCTGCCAATATATCTTGGATGTGTTTCCACATCAGCAAATATAGATTGACTTCATCTGTTAACAGCTCCTTAGTAATTAGGGATAATTTCTTACAACTCCCCGATTTTTTTGGTTCCAAACAAGGTTCTCCGCAGATAGTCCCAGGGCTCTCCCCATCCCACTTCCTGTTTTCAGGGTCTCCCAGGCAGCTTCCTTCAGGAGAAGAGCTTCCTTTCCATTCCTAATGTTTGTAGCTTTCAGTTACCTGTGCAGAGGTCAGACCATCTTGGCTGGGACCAAAGCGGCAAAGACACTGAAGATGGGATTAGAGGCGGTCTTGACCTCCTGTTCAGAATCTCACGACCCTGTCTCACCCTGCAAGTCCCTGCTCTTCCCTGACTCGCCCTTGTCCACCATTTGGCATTAATGGAAATAATAACAAAAATGCATTAGGAAAAAAATCACAATGGAAATTATAATTGATTCCTTACAATTGATTTGATGCATTATAAATGCTTGCATGAAATTTTAGCTTCCTAGGTTTATTTTCTGGAGCTGTATGTGAACAACAATTTATATTTATAAAGTCAGTATAATTAGCTTTTGACTGCATAAGATTCTCATTTTCAAAATATACATTTTCTTGTAGTCAGCCCATTTCTGATTTCTCTGAAAAGCAGCATTTTGGAATTGGACCTACATGGTGTAAATGCCGTTGAATCCAATGTTGGCAACATGGTCTGTGGTTACTGGTGCCACACTTTATACCTCCCAGGTTTACTCCTGTTTTCTGGTGTCTTTTGCTAGACCCTTAAAACCAAAGCTAATTCCTCCATTCTGCCGCAGCCTAGAGCACCCGGGAGGAAGGAGGCCCTCTGTGCTCCATCTGGGGTGACCTGATGTGTAGGGGCCCTGCTGGTGGAGGATGGGGTGCGATTTCTAGGGATGGCCCTCAGGAAGTGGTGAGCACATGGGGGATGGACCAGGAAGTCAGCAAAGCTTCAGAGGCTGAGGTCTTTACAGATGAGGGTTTTTTTTCTTTCGTTTTTTTAAACTGTGACAGCTTTATGAATTTTTAGGTCTCTCATGTTGATGATCAAATATAATTGTGTAATTATTTCAGGCCAAATACCAGCCTTTGCTAGGTGAAACCAGCAGCAGAATTTGGCAATTTCCTGATGCTGCAGGCATGGGCTGGTAGTGAGTGAAAATATGGTTGGGGACTTAGCAGAATAATAAAAACCAGGTCTCCTACCTCCTGTCACTGCCCTCCCCTTCTCGGGCAGAGGCTGGCTAGGAGGCCTCCACTGTTCTCTCCAGTCTTGCATCTGCCTCAGACCCCAGTTGATACATTGTCCAGACATTAGTTGCCTTCTCAGGCCCAGCGTGACTGTGTTTTGCCGGTAGCATTGGAGGCTGGGAGGGAAGAGGCTGAGGGCGAACACAGTAGAAGCTGAGCAGGTGGAAAGTTTTGCCTGAGTGATCACTTTAGCTAGCTTGGATGTCTTGGGGGATTTGGGACATTGGGAGATAAACATTTTGACGAACAGAATCTCTGGGTGTGTTTGGTCTTCCTAGTGCAGACTTAATGAGAGAGACGAAGCTAGGTGTGGTGGTACACCCAAGCATCTCAGAGGCAGAGGCAGGAAGATCTCGAATTCAAGACCAGTCTAGGAGACCCGACCTCAAAATAAAACAGTACAATGTAGGAGTGAGGCCCTGGGTCCAACAGCCAGGCTCCTACAGGGTTGAGGGGGTCAGGGTTGGAGAGGAAGAGATGTGGGCTGACGTGTGCAGGCCTGCAGATCTTGGGAGCCCAGATGTGAAAGAGGTGGCCTGCACTGCAGGCATCTGACATACCACGGTGCCCATGTGACCTGTTCCCAAACCTTTATGAGCCCAGGTATGGCCTGCTGACGGGTTCAGAGGGACTTGTCTCCTCCTGGCTTGGAGAGCAGGGACCAGTTCCACACAGAGATGTTCAGGTTCTCAGGGAACTGAGACAGTTCTAATTTTTAAAATCCCAGAGCACTTCTGTTTGTCCATAAGGTGGTCAGAGCTCCAGGATACCTGCCACATGGGCAACTTAGGATGTGAGTGTCATAGGCCACTGAGCCTCTGCTCGGAGGCTCCCCTGGCTGAGCGTGAAGGGGAAGCTGCCTGCAGTCTTGCGTGTGCTATTTTTTTAGGGTACACATTTGATATTTGTCTAAACACTCACCCCTGCTGCATAGAGTCTGTACCTAAACGTACGCTCTCTGCATTTCTTTGCTTAGGGAATAAATATGGAATATGGGCCATTGACTTCAAGAAAATGACAAAATATATTTTTAAAAAACCTTGAACTAATAAAAGTTGAAGGCTTTGAGCATTCTAGTGCTTGTTTTAAAGAAGTTACTACTAGGGGGTTATGACAGCCAGCCGAAGTGCTTTATTGCAAGCCTTTGAACTGCTAGGTGGTCTCTTTACTGGGCCCATGTTATGGAATAGAAATTAATTTCAACTGATTCTGTACACATGCACGGAGATGTGTGAAGCCTTCTCTGGGATTTGAAATCAGTCTTCCTCGTGGAGAAAGTGATCTCTGAGACTCCACCCCCGTATCTGTATCCATCAGCCCTAATGTGTGTGTGTGCGTGTATGTGTGTAAATTAAGGGGGAAATCCTCCTTGGTGCTTGTGGATTACTACTTCTGCACATGAGACTGACTGTGTCTCTGCCCTCGTTTTCCTTCCTCCCCCCTTTGGCAAGCTCTCTCAACAGAGATCACATTAGTATAACCTTTGCCTCCTAAGGTGTGGATGAGTGAGTTGTGGTTGGAATTTAATTTTAACAGGTTTTATCAAACTGCTAAAAGATATTGAAAATGCTTCATTTGAGAGTCAGGGGCCGTAAATCACGTGCAGGCTTGTTAGAATCGACGCCCTCGGTGTAGGGGGACAAGCACAGGCGTCTGCCCGGGGCCCGTGTTCCCCCGTGGGTCTGGCACGTTATTGTCAGCTCATAATTCTGCAGGGTCAGGTGGCCCCTCGGGCTCGTGGTGAAGGGAGGCCTTAGCACGCCCCTGTTTCCTTTGGGGGAGGGTTTCCAGCCTCATTCTTTTACCCATTTGTAGCCCATTTGGCTTTTCACAGGGATTTAAAAATCGTATTTGAAGGATGCAGGCAAGTGGTAGTCACATCACCTGCAACGTCGACGGGTGCCTTGTGAACGGTTTTGGTGGAGATTGCATGCTTTTCTTTTTTCTTTTTCCCCTCCCTCCCTAATGTGATTTCCTTGTTTTTGGTCGGTGTTCTACAGCTTTCCATTGTCTCCTTGCCACAGTTACCTGGGTCGACAGTGCAGGGGTAGGCTTTTCTGCCGTTGGCGACATTGTTGGCCCGCGCTTTCTGCTCCTTGCCACCCGAGCCAGGTGGAGCTGTGGGCAGGTAGGGCAGCGCCATCTTCCTGCCGCCTGCTTCTAGGCCACTCCTGCCCCAAATTGGGCACAGCTGTAGTGTGCCTCTGCATCGTCTGCGCATGCTCCTCACTAGTGCCGCGTCCGGTGTTGCGCATGCTCAGCAGCTGCACGGCAGGTTCCCGGCCTTGGTCTACTTCCTGTCATGCGCAGACCCTGCTGCAGGAGGAGCACATTAAGCACAGGTTCCCAGCCAGGTTTCCCTTAGTGAATCCCCGGGTCCCTCATCCCAGCTGCAGGTACACTATATAACTGTACCTGGGTGTGGCCGGATCACTCCACGCGTTGCTGTTCAGAGAAAACCCCAGTGCCTTCTCCGCAGCGCCTCTCAGCCAGGCAGGGAAGGAAGGGCAGTGGGCAGCGGGGCTGGGACAGTAGAAGACCCCAGGCTGTGCAGGTGCGCATCCTGCATTCCCCCCATCAGCTCCTCAGGCTTGGCAGCACAGGTCGCAGGAGCCTGAACTCACGCGTCTCCCTCTGCCTAGGCTTTGGGTCTGAGGTTGACCAGGCGACCTCAGAGCGCTGGCTGTGGGTGTGCAGAGAGCTCCGCTACTCCTTCAGACTGGCCTGGCAGCTCACGTGTGCCACTTGTGTCGTCTGCAGCCGGTGATCTTAATTCCTGCGCGGATCTTTAGAAATGATCACGAGGTCGCAGTTCGGGAGGCCAGAAGTTTGCAGTCAAGGTGCTGTTGGTTCCTCGCTCCCTCTGAAAGCCCCAGAGCAGGCGCTTCGTCATCTTAGATGCTTCTCATGGCCGTTCTCCAGCCTCCCGTGCTCAGGTGGCTGCCCTGTGTCCTCAGGTCCTGCTCCATCTCTGGTCACGTTTTCCTTTTGCATAAAGACATTAGGCATGTCGCCTTGGGGTCCCCTCTAATAACCAGATTTCAACTTCATTACCACTGTGAAGATCCAGTCTCCAAATATGGTCACATTCTGGGGTATGGCTTCGTCTCATCTGTTCTGAGGGTGGCACAATTCTGTCCGCAGCAGAGGAATAGCCCAGATCTATAATTCTGAAGGTGCTGGGCTTCAGAATTAGTCTTCTTTATAAAAGATGGCCAAGGAAAGGCAACCTGCCTTTCTCTGAGACTGGAGAGCCAGGGGTACAGCTGTGTGGACTTCAGAAAAGGACTGTAGGTAGTGCAGCTTCATATCCTGGGTGTGGTTAGAAAGAAAATCCGGGCCTGAAGTTTCCGTGTGTGAGCATGGGGTTGGCTCAAGTGTCCTGTCATCTCTTTGGGTAATTGTCAGATGGCTGTTTCCAAATATGGGGCAAGGCCCTCAAATGGGTCAGAATTTTATTCTTGATTTCATGTGTTAGTCATAACAGATATAATATATGCCCTGTGAGTGCGTTTGGAGACCATACATTGCCAAAATGTGGTCATGAGTTAATCACAGAGCAACGTCCAAGTACATTGTTTATCCTTTGTCTGTTTCTGTTCTCTGCTCTCTCAAGAAAGACAGATTAATGAGTGAAACTATTCTCATGGAGGGAAAAAGAGAAGAGTCAGGAAGAGGACACAGAGAGGGAAGGAAGGGAGGAAGGGAGGGAAGGAGGAGGGAAGGAGGGAGGGAGAGAGCGCGTGAGCTAGAACCAGCACGTGCAGAGATAGCTGTCAGGAAGATAGTCACAGCACCTGCCCTTGTGCCCCGTGACTGCGTCTGAGAACAAGTAGGGGTGGCGACGTGAATCTGCGTGTACCCCATTCCCCCTCCTGCTGCTGTCCTGGATGCAGTTCCACTGTTTGTGTGCCCTGCTTCCTTTGGAGTGGGGGTGAGTGGTCTGTTGTCACCCTTAAACACTACCAGCTACTTCCTCACCCCCTTGTGCCTTTGAACTGAGCTACTTCTCTGGCCCTTTTTTACGTTTTACTTTAAGGCAGGGTCCTGCTGCGTTGTGCAGGCGAGCCTGGAACTCCTGATCCTCCCCTGCCTCATCCTCTAGGGGTGCTGGGATTACACCCATGCACCTCCATATCCAGCTTCACTTACCTCACTCTTAAGGCAACCGAACCAAGATCAATTTCTTCCACTCCTGGGTGGTTTGAAGAGATTTATCGAGATAACACTGATTATACAAGATCTTAGCATCTGTCCTGACATAGGCTTAAGATGCTTTTAATTTTACTTTGAATCTTCTCAGCTGTTTTTCAAAACTCAGCAAAATCCTCCTCTTAGGTCTCATTCCTGCAAAACAACTAAGCCCTTCTAGCTATGTTTTGTGCTCTTGGATGCTTAGACTAAAGCTGCCTGTGTATTCATCTCTGACACCACAGTCTGGATAGCTCCATGGGCCTGCATCTATCTCCGTGGGACTTGTGCTGAGTTGGAGACCCATCTGCAACCCCGGTGCCCACCAGGAGATGTGCAGGGCACAAGGCTGGTGCTGCACACATGGGTTAATCTCTTTTCAGAGCTGCAGTTGCTTTACCTTGTGATCTGAGCTAAATGATTCTTTTTTTGAACAGCGTCTCAGAACCTTTTCTCCTGCAGTCAGCACTGGAAGCGAGGCTAGGCCGTGGTCTCAGAATCCACCAGCACACTCATCTCACAGTTTTCGTTTCTCTTTGTATGTTCTGAATTCTTGCCAACATCAGGGAGCACTGACACAACCCTACACCCTCATTTCAGTACTGGCAGTGAGGTCCCCCTGGAACCACAGTGGCCAAGCTTGACCAGGCTTGGGGGTGTGGAGGGGGGCTGTCTTAGCCCAGTGCTTGGGGCCATTGCACGTGCTTGCTGATGTCCAGTAGCCTGCTGTTGGCCTGAGCCTGGGGTTATGTTGGGGTTAAGGCCTTGGGGAAGCTGTCAGTCAGAGCACGGCTGGAGTGTCACTTTGTGGCCATGGGGATGCAGAGTCAGGTGGGCGGCTGCCACTGTGGGGTACCCTGGAGTCCCGGAGGTGCGTATGCAGGGCGGCTGCTGTCTTTGGAGGCCAGAGTGGGAAGACCCACGCTCTTGCCCTGCTCCAGGCCACTGGTCCGTGTCCTTGGTGGCCAGAAGACCTGGGCCATCTTAAATGTCTCCCCTGACTCTGGGGTGACATAGGTCTTAGTTTGGCTCTGGCTACATGAACGGCAGCTGTTGTTCATTTTGTGGCTTTGAGCAGAAACACATCTCTGGGAAGAGTCTGCCTGGGAAGACTCTGCCCTTTGCACAGCCATTGCTTCTCTCTGTGGTTTCAACCCAGTTTCCTTTCCAGAGTGTCTCCCTCACAGCTGTGGAACTGGGCTCAGAGACGACACTTCATAAATAAAAGCGGTGACTTACATGCTTTCTGTTCCTTACCCGCCAGAAAGCCTTTTCCTGCTTAAACCAAGAGCAGGCAGAATGCCGGTGTGGGAGGTACAGGTGCCTGAAGGATGGCACATTCTCCTTGAGTGATGAGAGCCATCGTGCAGGTCCTGGCCGAGCGCTCCTCCAACAGCACAGTGGTGATCATTGCTGATACGCGAGCCCAGACCGGGTATGCTGGCCTGGCTTGGCTAGGAATGATGCTTTTGGGCTGGAGCATTAAATAGACCTGTCTGCAGAGGCAGAGTGTGGATTTCATGGGTCAAAGGATGGAGCAGACTGTAAAAATTCTTAGTTTCTTTTGATTAACTATGGGAAGCTTCTTTTAACCATTGTTAAGATGGTTAGGGTTAGGGTTAGACCCTAAGGCACTCTGGCCTAGAACTTTCAAACTCAAAAGCCTTGTTTTTAATTAAAGTGGAAGATTACATTATATACAACTGAACCTAATTATTTAGGAGGGAAGAGAGTTTGGTGGCCCATTTGGGATGCGTAGAAAATCACTGTTGTGGTTTTGTGGTCTGCTCAGCAGTGCATGTCCCAGAGCAAGGATGGGGCCACAACTGGGCAGTGGGCAGTTGCCCTTGGGGGACCCACCCTTGGGGGACACTGGCTGTACTGTGTGCTGATGACACAGCCATGGGCAAGTCTCGATTTTCACTTTCGAGGCTGTTGAAGCCCACTCGTGTTCCCACATGCTTTTGTGTGTCTTTGTAAAGGGGGATTTTTGCTATTTCATCACTTTCTTTACTGTGCTTTTGGGGGACCAGGAGCACTGCTGTCTCACTAGTGGGCTGCAAACTTAAGTTTCTCACACCCGGCTCCATCTGCCCAGGGGAGCAGGAGGACCGAGCGTGCTCTCAGCAGTCATCTCTGGCTCCGAGTGGCCCTCTGCGGAATGTGTCCTGCGAGCTAAAACCCAGGCCCTGTTAAGTTGTCACCAAACAGCTTGACCACTTCAGACACTTCTGTTACTGTTCTGTCGTACATTCCATCCTAGGAAATTGTTTTGTTTTCTCCCAAAGCTTCTTGGTTTTGTGAAAGAACCTGAAAGCGACTAACTGAAGTTTGTCCAGTGAATTCCTCCAACCCCGTTGCGTTCACTGCTTTTACGTGGCTTGCTTGCTCCACCAAGTCGTTACTGGTATCTCTGAAATGATCAACCCAACCACAGGAGGGGGACTTGTGACAGATTTTATCAACCCATCCTCTCAGAACAACTGAAATAGCTTGCTGTTTAGGCAGAAGTTCTAATGTAGAATTACTTTCAGAAACTTCAAAGAAGGGAACACTTAATTTTCTCTCAAACGCATAATTTGCTTATTTGATGTTTGTCTCCCTTAATTCATGATATCTTGAGGCCTTGGGTTTTAATTTAAACCATCATCAATCTGCAGATTCAAAATTAATATTTATATAAAATTTATGAGAAATTATAAATCAGAAAAATTAATTTCTTTGAATAAATGATGATCTTTTCCTGGAAGGTTTCACAAATTAAGTTCTGTAAGGGTATCTTTCTTTTTGGGTATGTTCAGAATGGGTGTAGACTAGTGTACTATTTAGAGGACTGTTTTTTTTGTTTTAGGAAGGAATCTGTTCAGATGTAATATACCCTTGATTTAGTTTCTATAAACTTCTCTAATTGAAAGCCAGTTTAGGAATGGCTACCTGGTTCTTCTACTGAATTGAAAGACATTTATGAAAATTAAGCAATGATTAAAGGAATTATTGCTATTTGTGTACTGTTGGAGAAGTGGTTTTTTTTCAGTTTGCAAGGAATGTTACAGGCACCTGCGCACCATGGTTAGGGTACTTGGTTTATCAGTGTGCATTGTAAATGGAAGTGTGTTTGGTTTACACTCTCTTTTCAGTTTTGGTTCTGTGGCAGCAACTGTGTAAGAGAAACACCTGACGTTTTAAAAAGTTGTAAAGCGGTTGCATGGTATGTGCATTTGTGTTTATTAGGATGGTCCTTCATGGGCAATAAAGAAAACATGGTGCTTTAAGTGATTGATGTATTGATTTATATTGGAGGTTCTATTGATTTCTATTCACAGAGTGAGCCCACATTTGGGCTCTGTAGTAAGAGTTTTTAAGGGTGCTCTTGAAATGCTGTGAATGTGCCAGTGTGTCCCCCATGATGTTCCCTGTTGGAAAGGACTCATGAGTTCATCTGCCCAACACAATTAGCGTTTTCCAGTATAGACAGAGTGGGCTTCTCCCGTCCCCTGGGGACCAGGGTTTCTCCTCAGCATGACACCCCTGAGCCTGGCTTGGGCTCCGTCCTGGCCTCATCTGGTCAATACGCCCTTTCTAGGTCCAGCACTTGCACATCACCTCAGTGGAATGCCCGTAGCATCCTAGATGCTTCAGTTGTGTGGTAACTGGTGAACACAGGTGGAAAAATGGGCGTAAGGATGTGTAATTGGGCCTTGTGTCTGGTTTTGTTTATCGCAAGGCCTGTGTGCTGCTTACCCATGTGTGATTGTCATGAGGAAGGAGAGCGGCTGCTCCTCGCTAATGATTTGACTTTGAACCAGAAACTTCCCACTTCTCTGTCAAGCTTTTCAGTTGGCTTAAGTGTTGCAAGGTGAGCTGTTATGTGTGTAGGGGAACAGGGTTCAGCTGATCTTGTGTAAGCGGAACAGAAACAAATTCAACTTTGAAATGAATGCAGTACTTAATCCCAATTTCAAGTTGCTATTTTATTCATCAAGGGGTCTTATTGTTGTCTTCAATGTCTCTTTAATAAGAAGTGCCATATATTCCAAATTAAGAAATGAGTTTATACTAATACTGGTTTTAACTCTTCTGTGTCTCAGGGATCTGTGAAGGGTTTTACTCGTAAAATTTGTTTTCCGGTTCACATGGGGAGGGTAGGAAGAAGAGAGAGGGTTTCTACATCTTGAAAACTTTTTGCTTTCCCAGGACAGGAATTTGAATCTCCTGGAAAACAAACATGAATATAAGAGTGGGATTTTCTATCACAGATACACATCCGCACAGCCCTTTGGCTCTCAGTGGAGTGAGAGTATGATTTTGGCTGTTAGGGAGGCAAGTGATGTTTTCGTGAGCAAATTGGAGACATTCGGGAGGAGGAAGCCAAGAGGACCAGAGGGAGGTGAGCTCATGAGACTCACCAGTGGTGGGTGAAGAGAGGCGGAGAGCACAGTGGTTACCTGAGCATTGTCTCTTGTTTCTGCTCATTTTTAATTCCACACGGATGGGGCCAGCACATGCGGTGGAGTGGCGATGATGTGTGTTCTTCAGGCCTTTGCTGCCCGCCATACAGGTTGGGATCGATACTGGGTGTCACTGTTTGCTGACAGATGCCTGAAGGAATAGAAACAGAGGTGGCCACGGGAAGAGCTTGCTCAAGTCACAACCCTCAAAGATTGTGGAGGACGGGAGGCCCAGCACAGGGTGGGTGGTACAGTGCTGGAGAGGACCCTCAGAGCTTTTCAGTGGGTAGTTAAACCAGATGATTCTCCAGTGCTATTTGTGTTCAAAGGCTCCATTACTGAGCATCTCCTGTTTCTCCAACAGTGGGTGAGTCACAGGGGAGAGATCGAGCAGTGTGTGAAACAATGCCTGCCCATACTTGGGCATTCTCAATCTCTGAGTGGTGGTGAAATAGAACTTCAAAAATAAAAGTTGGCAAATAAATTATAAATCTGTACATGAAATCCAGCCCACTTAAACCATTTATTCATTCAGTAAATATTCGAGTGCTGATAAACATTATGGGTGCCAAGTTAATCTTTGAAGTTGGAGAGGAGAGCAGAGCCTTCTGGGAGTGGGTAGAGTGCACCTGGACCATAGAGAGTTGACAGCTGCTGTCCTGGGGGACTGGAACATTTCATGGGGGCTACAGGGTGGGCAGAAGCCCAGTGATCAAGCCTGAAGCAAGTGGTAGCAGGTGAAAGCACAAAGGAGGCTGGGTTACCCTGGGGATGATCTTCAGTATGACCTTAGAATTGAGAGGCAACTGTGACTGAATCTGAGGGAGGAACGTGAGTGACCCCAGGCAGAAATGTGGAGTAGGTGAAAATTGATGTGGTCTTAGACATGTAGTGTTTGATAATTTAGAGATCCAATTGTGAAAATAGCCAATCAGAAAGGATATCACACTTAAAAAGCCGAGGAGTTGAAAGTGATTCATCTATTTGCTGATTTAAACATACAATTCGTCACCTTCTCATTTCTGCAGTAGTTGTGATTTACTTTATCACTCTTAATGGAAGTGTTTTCTCCTGGTGGTCTCATTGGTGCAAGATGTCACCAGGAGTTGAGAAAAGCTATTTTAAATATGGTGGGAAAGGAATATATTTCAGTTTTGCAGAAGTCGCTGAATTTCAAGCAAAAGTGGGAAGAATTTGTACAGAGCTTGGGTATATTTGTACGTCTTCCAGTGCTGGAAAGACTTTGGATTTTATTCTGAGGCTTTGTTTATAGGTTATTGTTAGTTGAATATCATCGAACATTAAGCAAATTCAATTTTGGGTTCTAATTAAGAGAAACATTAGGAAGTGTGCATTTTGGAGGGAGCAGACAAGATTTGTGCTTTTTATTTCTGTAGCTCTGAGGTTATAGAGTTGCGAGGGTTCTTTTCCTGTAGTTTTGTAATTTCTTCACCAGAGAATGTAGGCAGGCACCAGTATTTACAAATAGGCTACAGCTAATACTTTAAAATGTTTTGTTTTTTAAAATCTTACACCAAATTGCATTTCTTATAAATCTTCTCTTGCAGTTTTCCTTTCAGTCTTCACTAAACTAAAAAAATTTAAAAAGTTTAAAAAACAATAATTTAACAATGATCGTTTTAATCTTCTTGTCTCTTGAGGCTGTGGAGTTTGGTGGTTTCTCTCTGTTTGGCAAGTTAGATTCTGTAAGACTAAGCCTGTGAAAGTTGTTTCCTCCTTGGTCTTTAGGATCCAATTACTATTGACAAGTACACTGAACTATACTTAAAGTTTTTTTTTTTTTTAAATTTAGGAAGTCAAGCAAAAACACCAGCCAGTGTTTAAGAAGTTTTTTTTCCCATCTTATGGTACTGAAAATTGAACTCGAGACCTTGCGTTTGCCACACAGGTGTTTATGCTGCTGAGTTATAGCCCAGCCCTGAAAAGTAGCTTGAATTGTATGTTAAACATTTGGAGTATGACTTAAAGAAGCAATATGGGTAGAATTAGAGAACCTGGAACAAATTCTGTTTATCGTTCCTACCCAGTTTATTACTCTTGAATAGGATACTTTCATTTTTTAAAAATCTTTCCCTGATTAAAAAAAATATGTTTTCGTTCCTTTTCCTCTCCAGCTTCTTACTGTTCATTGTTGAGAATTTCATGATATCCTCACATTCAGGGCTCTAGAGCTTCAGTTCCCGTGAGCTCTTTTTCTTAGCTGGGCTTGGGATGATTCCCCAGAGATGTCCAGTGCTCCCTTAGGAGACAGAGGCCTTCTGTCCCATGTGGTGGGACAAAGGGAGGCGGGTCCCAGACCTACAGGCTCAGAGGACTCCTCTGTTGATGGACTTAAATATCATGATCATTCTTTCCAAGAAAGAAGAAATGTTTAAATCTCTGAAGCATTTCCTTAAACTTTGCTCTTTGCCTTGGGCAGTTTGCTATACCTGGCATCTAAACACTCGTTTGTGTGAGTACAAGTTTCATGTTTTTGTGTTTCTAAACTTTCCCTATCAGGATAGCTGAGCAGTGTACTCTTAGTGATCGTGGTAGTCTTTGTAAGTCAATTCATAAAAGAATCTAATGACAAACAGTATAAATCCATAGCTTGAAGGGCTATTTCTTAAAAAAAAAAAAGTTTTAAAAATAATGATTAACAAAGCTTTCAGAATAAGATGCAAAATGGTTTTTGCACATTGACCTCTAAATGATTTTCTCAATAAACTCAAGACACTTGAAAACTTACCTCTAGAGAATACTGGACAGAAAGTTATTTTTCAGACCTTTCTTTATTCTACAGGAAATGAATTCATTTGCCCTTTTCCTGCAGTGCCATATTGTCTGAAATTTCCTTCTGTTCTTACAATAGACAGAAAGAATAAGAAGGCCACACGTTCGCTAATCCTCCTGGTGCTCTGTGGCCTATACTGTGGGATTGAATAATTATGATTAATTGCAAGCTGGACCACATGCATTTCAGAGAGTGCATGATAATTCAATAAAATGTAATGACTTTAACATTGGGCTACTGGTATGCATTTATGATACATAGCTCTGTTATTTCTACAAGATATACTTTGTAATCGTGCAGATGTTGTTGAGCTCAAATTTCAAGCTATAGAAATGTTTGGGGCTGTTTTCTAATGAAAATAAGGAGTCTGTCTCTCATAGATTACACCTAAGAAAGGCAAAACTAAGAGCTGGATCAAAAAGAAAGCAGGTGGTCGATAAACCTGGGTGCACTAATATTAAACAGGAAAGCACGAATTTGCTTCCTGTATTTATTATTGACTACAGTTTTATGCATTTTTATAAAAGCACAAGATTATGTTTATGTTAATGCATTTATGCTTTTTGCACATTAACGCTATTAAGGTAGCTTGTATTAGTACAATGCATTAGAATAAATCGAACAATTGTAGGTTAGTTTGGAGCTTGCCTTTAAATTCAGAGGAAAAGTTATTTTGTGTGTTGTATTTATTAATATTTGTACTGGTGACAGCTTTTGTGTAGTCACCTGTGTAGGAATAGGTTCTGTATAGTGGTTTGGAGAATGATGTCCACTAACTTTGAAAAGCAGTTAATTAAATTTAATTTTTAATAAAGATAAACTAGAGTTTATTTGAATGGCCTTTCAAGTACCTTATCATCTCTCCTTCAGCTGTTTACCAGCCCACAATTGTTCAGTCATTTCATAGACAAGTCACTAAAACTCTCGTACCCTCTTTCCCCCAAAATAATAACATCCACTGTGTTGCACTGGTACCCTGGTGAGTAATCACTATTTCCACCTACTGTGTTCAGGACTACTCCCAGCACTATGCAGGCTGCTTCCTCCTGTGTCTTAATGCCTCACTATGGGTCTTTGGGGCAGGAATTTTTGCCCCACTTTCCCAAATAAAGAAATCCATCACCAGAGCTTCTATGGCCTCCCCAAGTTACAGGGAGCTCCCCAGGAGCTGGAGAGATGTGAACCCAGTATCAGCACAGTCTTCCTTGTGCTTCCTTGTGTATTGTCATTGTAATAGGTCTGCAGTCATCATTTCATAGATTCATAATGGTCATTTGGAAAAATGTGAGTAAAGAGCCAGAAACTAAAAATTAAACTTTATTGTGTTAGGTTTTATAGTTATGGTGATAGCTTCTAATGGAAATAATTATTTTTAACTGATGGGAAAAGTGTATGTATTTGGAAAATGATTTACCGTTAAAATTATTTTTAACTTATATATATTTGTTTGTGAAAATTACATATAGTTTTAAACACAGCTTTAGAACACTTGGGCAGGTACAGAGTTAAATATGCTATTTCCACCTTGTAGCTGTTTTTATGTGTGGTTTCAGGCTGTGCTCATAGGTGCATACTGTATCTGAGCTGCTTTATGATGAATGCAGGTGATTTATTGTTCTATCATTATGTCCATGGATTAAAATAAATTGACAAGTTTTTAGATTTTTAAAAAACCGTTTTATTCTGAAAAACTACGTATTAACTGGGACATCAGAAGTGAAGGAATACATGCAGTTGGTCCAACATCCAGACATTTTGGTGAGATTTTTCTATAATTTTGTTCTAATTTGCCCTATCAAAAGGAAGAAATTCTAAGCATAGTCACTGAGTTAATTTTTCCAGCCATTTTTAAAATTAAATTTGAAAAGGCATCAGAAAGCCTGGAAATGAGCCCTGAGGCTTCTCCCCGGGGCTCGGAGTGCTCTGTGCTCCTTGGGGTGGTTCAGCTTTCACGAGCCTTCCGGTTTTGTTCAGATGACACCGTGTAGGTAACGCTTCTGTAAGGGTTATACTTTCTTATAAAATGCTTTATATTTCCAGAAAAATCTCACCTTTTGGCTGACTGACTTTTCATTTTCGGTTGATGAGTACACTTGTTGGAATCCCCCCACACCTTTAAAAAAGTTTCTTTATAGAGAGTAATGGGTTTCATTTTGACAGATTTGTATATGCCCAAACACATTGTGATCATTTCAATTCTGGACCCCGCCCTCAAACCAGTTTCCCATTTTGGGGTGTATTTTAATTTGTATATTTTGCTCATCACCATCGCCCCATTACCCTACAATTGTATAACAGCAAATTAATTTAGGTGTTTAGTAAGGTTATGTAATGTCTGACAACAGGTACAAAATTATGACAGAAAGCATTTATTCATATATATTTAAGTTTTATAAGTAATGTATGATAAAGTATGGTAGTAAACATACCATAGCTTTGAACTATAATTACTGTTAACAGCAACTATAGGTTATTTTATGCAAGCAGAGAAACATTCATGAATATAAGAATAAACTGTTTGTTACTCTGCCTCATTCTCAGTGAGTGATTTTCTTTCTCTTTTGGGGACTGAGTTTGGCAAGCATGAAAATGGACTGATTTCAGCTCTCCTAAGTTGTTCAGGGGCTAGAATATTTTCACTAATAAATGAAGTTCTTTTTTTCTTGTGGTGCTGGGGATCAAACCCAAAGCTTGGCGAAGGAAAAAAGTCCTTTAAAAAAGTTACTGTGTACCCCCAGTGTTTCACCATTTCCCCTTTCTCAGCACCAGTAAAGATTGTGAACCAAAATAAAGTACCATCAGCAGTGTCATTCAACTTTTTCCCAAAGCCCCTAAGCTGTCTTGCGCATTGTAGGAATGTCACCAATATTCTTTAGTGAATGAACATAATTTATTCACGATCATCCTGGTTCCTGAGAATATTCTCTATTTTCTTTATGCTGCAATGTTTTTTTTTCCCCTTCTTTGATGATTAATGCAAGTCCACCTGCAACACTTCTTGGTGTATTTAAATATCCTCTGAGCTATCCTGTAGGTCTATCGTTCTGTTAATATTTTCTGCCTAACGACTTAGTTGTTTGAAGAGTGTTCTGTTCCTGTAATGCCTGACCAATTTTTGGTGAGTGCTATTCTTTTCTATTTTTTTAGAATAGTAACACAATACAGTGACAATTTCTGTCATCAGAGCGTTTATTAGGATAAGGGGGCAATGATGCGGTCGTAACCGTGGGGTCCTAGGAACAGCCAATGACTTTTACATTCCCTGGGTGGCTTGCTAGGTACCTAGATAGTTTATTGGGACTGTGGATAGTTTAATGACTTTCATTTTTCTTGCCACATGCCCTTGCTGCAATTTAACACTATTTCCAGTTGCTGGTGGTAGAATGTAGGTTGGAAGTACAGGGATATACTCCTAGAGTCTGGAAAACATGTGGGTGAATGTATCGTAAATACTCAGAACTTCAGTATAGGGACTTGGGTATAAAATTCTGTGCTTTCAAACAATTCATTAGTAGCCTCTGCGTTTATAGAATTTTACATATTTGATACATTTCTACTATGTAGAAATTTACTGTCCTTAATAAGAGCAATATTTCTGCAGAAGATTGAACAACTTTTCCAAAGGTACTTTAATGTCAAAGGAGTTTTCTGTACTCATAGTCATTGCCTAGCACTTTATCATTTTCTGATTTTTTTTTTTTAATCCTGTAGAAAACACTACTGAGAGAGGGAAAATACGTATGGAAGGCCTTAATCTTTTCTCTTGCTTCTTAACCAACTGGTACAACATCCCATAAATATGTTACAATTTTAAGAGCAGATTTTAGTGTTCACAAAGTCCTCTTGAGCTATGATTTGTTTTGTGTTACATGAATTTTTTGTTGAATATGTTTCAGGTGAATAGAGGATGCCATGCTCACTGGTTTTGAGATCCTCTAACTTTTGCATGCAGTGTTAGATTGATAGGGCTTATCTTTAGGAATTAGCTAATGAAGGCTAACTAGCCTGCTTGTTTTCATGTGTCAATATTAATTTATGCTACAGTGTTACAATTAATTGACCAAAAATAACTATCAGATTGAAAATATACCTGGGGTTCCAAATTTAGGGTAGAATGGTTAGTTTTAGAAATGTTTACTCTGTCACTTCATACTGCCTTGAGTGCTAAGTTATTTGCCCTCTGAATAACTTGAATATTCAGACAATGTTCCTGGACTTTAGAATGCTGCAGAATTTTTAGACACAGAGGGCTTTTGGATGCAGTTGTTAATAGAGATGGTTTGGTCAATTCAGACAGTACCAACAGACACCAGCCAGAGACCCCTGTAAGCTCTGCTCTGTGGACAGAACAGAGAAGCAGGTCTCCTAAGAGCAAGGCTGCAGCAAGAGTGGTTTTTGTTCTTCTGTTTTTGTGATGGAGAGACAATGGCTTCTGTTTTCCGTAGTTTTCATATTATCTCGTATACTATAGGAGTTATCACAGCCTGGGAACAAAAGTAGTGGCTGGAGAGAGCCAGGGAGGAATGATTGTGGGAAGCTATCTGTATTTTTTATTAGCACGAGATGAGATGAAGAAGAACTTGACTTTTGCCGCTCTGATTCCTGCAGCAGGACATATGCTAGGAGGAACTCTGCGACCAGGGTGGGGCTGGTTTCCCAGCCAAGCAGAAAGGAACTTGCTTGAGTTGTGCAAGCCAGGAACCCAGGTGGTCTGGAGGCCCGAAGCCCCCAGATTCCCCAGAGACAAAGCACTGGTGGCTTCTGCGGGTGTTGGGTGTTGGGCGGACTCCCGGGAAGAGGAAGGGGCAGCACTGGGGTGGAGCCTACCTCTTGTTTTTTCTGAAGCATGCCTCCCGTGCTCTGCTGGGAATCGCTCAGGAGGGTTAGCGCTCGTTCTGTACTGGCGCAACCCTCCTTATGGTTTCTGCCCCACCAGAGGTTGTGGTCACCTTTGCGGGACTGTGTCCACCCTTTATGCAGTTTCTGCAAGATAGGTGTTTAGATCAGAGTCCTGCATTTTAGTGTCTCACAGAGCTGTGTATTTAGGCTAAACAAACTCAACCCACTGCAAGAGGCCAGTTGGCAGAAACTGCAAGATCGCAAGACATCAGCGTGCTAGTTGTCTGTAGGCTTTCAAGGTCCTCTGTCCCTTCAGCTGCCTTTCACTACACCAGGGTGCTGGCCCTGTACCCTGTGAGGGCCATGTAATTATTCTGTGTAGTCTGGCGTATTTTCTTCTTATCTTGCCTTTCTCCTCATGTCCTGTGCCCTGTGTTTCTCCTACCAGCTGTCTGGCAGGCTAAATGGATACTGTAGGCCCACACAGCCCACTACACACTTCTGGTTGTAGAGGTTGTGACCTGGAAGTGAGTCGTTGGAATCCCCTCTCTTTGCGAATGGCTTTGCTCCTTAGAGTTTGGCCCTTCTGAACTGAGACTTGGGTGTCCCTTTCCACAAATCCAGGGCCAGCCGCTGCATCCAGAGCAGGGCATCTGCTCCCCAATGTGTCCCTTTATGGTCACCTTCCTTCTGCGTGGTTTGGGAAGGAATTAGGCAGAAGGGACTGGCATCACAAAGTAAACTGGGCGAACTCAGGCACGCTGACATTGTCACCGGGCACAGGACTCCCCTCTGGGGTCGCCTGAGGATGTCTGGGCCCCTGTACCAAGGGCCTCGTGCGGTTGAGCACAGTGATGAGCTCTTAAGGGATGCAGCCTTATTAACACCAGGGCTGCAGGGTGCCAGGCAAGGAGCCCTAAACTTCTAACCTACTAAATGCTCCTTCTTCAGTCTGGGACAGTTTTGTCAACCTGAAGCAAAGAGTAACTTCCAAAGCACAGCATTTATTACTTGAGGTCCATATGAGGGAGGCTCCTGGTGCACTTTCTATCAGGACTGCGGCCTGGGCCTGTTGTGATTGATCACTACAGATTAGGTCTTCTGTATTCTGGAATTTCACTGAGATGGGAATAAGTGTTACGCACTGCCATTCAGGATCTCTTCATTCTTCTCCTTCTCCTTGTCCTTCTCCTTGTCCTTCTCCTCCTCCTCCTCCTCCTCCGCCTCCACCTCCGCTTCCTCCTCTTCCTTCTCTTTCTTCTCTTCCTTCTCCTCCTCCTCCTCCTTCTCCTCCTTCTCCCCCTCCTCCTGTTCCTTCTGTTCCTTCTCTTTCTTCTCTTCTCCTCCTTCTCCTTCTCCTCCTTCTCCTCTCCCCCCTTCCTTTTTTGTTATTTATGTCTTTGAGATTCTTCTGTGTAATTGGGTGTAGAAGTAATTCTTTTTATGTAGTAGTCTATTGTATGGTTATGCTACAATTTAAAATACCTATTCTAGTGCTGATGGACATGCATTGTTTTGAATTTGAGGTTATTTCCTGTTGGTGACATACCCCATGTATTGACACCCTGTTTGGGTCATTTTTACACCACCCTATTCTACAACTAAGTTGTCTTCATTAATAATAGTGATAGGAAACACATAAAAGTGATCACCAGAAAAAAAATTCATTGAAAGTTTTCCATTAATGAATCTCCAGTATTCATGTTTAATGGACAGTACAGCCAGATTGGTCTTCTGTTTGCAACAAAGAACACTCCCTTTTTATAAATTCAATTTTGAAAACTCTGTTTCACGTAAAGGAACAGCATCTATAAGTAAGTATGTAGGAATAAACAAAAATCCAATAGTCTTGCATTTGAGTAAGATGCATTTTAATGAGTCCGTGACAGGGTTTCTTTCTTTCTTTGTGGAGATGGAGGTTCTGGGAATAGAACCCATTGCACTGAGCTACCTGGTCACCCTTTTTAAAAACATTTATTTATTTACTTAGACAGGGTCTTGTTAACTGACCTAGACCAGTCTCGAATTTACGATCTTCCAGCCGTAGCTTGAGAGAGTGCTGGGATTACAGACATGTTCTACCATGGCTGGCTTGTTTTATTTTAAAAAGAAAAGAATAAAAAAGAGGAAAGAAGGCGGAAGGAAAAAAAAATTACTGAAAGTTCTAGAATTAAAGCCAAGTGTGGGGGTAGCCAGTTGTAATCCCAGCACTCTGGGAGGCAGGGACAGGGGGACTGCAAGCCCTTCCTTGGTAATTTAGTGAAACTCTGTCAAAATAAAAAAACGCAAAACAGGCTTGGAGATGTAGGCTAGTTCAAAGGCCCTGGGTTTATTCCCCAGTACCGCAAAAACAAAAGAGAACACAAAAGGTAGTTAGGAAAATAGGGAAAGTCTTAAGGATAATTCTGCCAGTAATTTGTCAAAATCCCATTTCACAATGAATTCCAAGAGTCGCACAGTATCTTTGTTAATCCATTCTAGTGAGTTTCAAGTGCTTCTCCACTGTTGAAATATTAGAGGCACTAACACAAATTCCAAGGGCCCATCAAGAATTACAGAATGGAAATCAGTTATCTTTCTTCGACACTGGAGTCTCTCTGTCATCATTTTAAAATTCAAATTCATTATGAACCTGAAGGGGATGGAGAGCCGAGCTGTGCCCAGGCAAGCTTGGCTGACCCCCAGTGTCTGTCAGGAGCTTTCTCAGTGTCTGACTGTTTTACTGTGCTTTGGTTTGCCACCATGGTGGGCAGGACCATTCTGATATTGGTGTTTTTAGAATTAAATTGCATGTGAAAAAGAACATTTACTAAGCATAAGCATAGAAAATATGCTAATTGGTATTTTAAATTTAATTGAAATGAAAACTTTACAGCAGCCATGACACTTATTTTAGATTTAAAAGTATTCTTCTTGAAGAGTCTTACAACTTGACATTGTTTGGTATTGCTAATATGTAGTAATAACAAAAGCAGACTAATTTTCACTCTTTTGAAGTTTTTTTTTTTTTCCTGTGTGTGTAACGAGAATTGAACTCAGGACCTTGTGCTTGCCAGGCAGGCATTTGTGCTGCTGAGCTACATCCCTGAACCTTGAAATTGTTTTACAATCCTCTTCCATCTGTGCCTTTTCCTTGTGTCTGCCGCAGCTCTGCCCACCGTGCCTAGTGTTTGGTTTAACTCCTGCCCTGCTTCTATCTGTTGTGGATTTTTGCAGCTCTCTGGTGTGCATGGAGGTGTTCTTCTTTTTTTTTTTTTCGTAGTCTTCACGACACTGGGTGCTACTGATTTTTTTCCACTATGTTATACATTCTGCACATTTTCTGTAAATAATAGTTTTCCCTCTCCTTTCTGGTGTTTATCCGTTTTACTGCTTCTTCATGCCAGAGTCCACTGGCTTGGATCTCTGCAGTGTTGGCTACTGGGCTGGTGACTTGTGTGGCTTTGTCCTGTTTGTGAGCCCAGGGGAGTCTGTCTTTCTCACCAGTCACCATCAGCTTGGCTTTGTAGATGCAATGCATCAGATTTAAGAAGTTCTAAGAGGGGCAGTCAGTCAGTTTCTCTTTCTGTTTTTCTTTTACATGTTTGTAGTACATAATGTTTACGCTCCTTGTGGGGACTTGGTGTGTGTGTATAATACCTCTTAAGGGCTTTATTTTTAATGAAAACTTTACTTATATTGCAGTAAAGTTAAAACATTGTTTTAATGTATTTTTATAAACTTGCTCTAATGGGAAGGAGGAACTTTGAAATTCTGTAGTTTTCTGTTGAATTTTGGCTTTCTTGTCAGTCTGTGATCTTTTCTGGACTGGTAGATTAGAAAAGTAATACCTTAATGTTAATTAATGTTATTAAGATTATTACAATGAAATGAGATGATCTGTATAACATGCCTTGTATCAGACCTGGTGTAATGTGCATGCCTGTGTTCCATAATGCGCTAAGTGGAGCTTGTAGTCCCAGGTATTTGGAAAGCCAAGGTGTTCAAGACCAGCTTGGGCAACATAACAAGACCTTGTTTTAAAAAATTATAAAAAAGGATATTGCAACATATTCTGTATCCCTGTGTATTGGTGAAAAATAAATTGAATAAAAAATACATAAAGGCTAATAAATTGAATAAAAAATACATAAAGGCTAATACATACATATATTTTATTGTCATTACCAAGAAAGTTAGCTGGGCACAGTGGCACACAACTGTAATCCCAGCACTTCACAGGCTGAGGCAGGAGAATTGTTATGAGTTTGAGGCCAACCTGAACTGTGTAGGAAGACCGTTTCAAAACACAAAACCCAAATATTGAAGAAAGTGTTCTGGAAACTTAGTGTTACATAAATTGAATGTTCTATTTATTTTTAAGTCAGCATCAGAATAAATTATCATAGGGTAGACAGTTTGTGATAAAGCTGAAACTTTGATTTCATACTGAAACCTGGTGCCAGTTTTATGCTCCATTTCCCTGTATTTGTAATACCTGTTATTTCTAGTTGTGTCTTTGTGATTTTCCTTTGAATAGGCATTGTTTATTAAGCCTCACGTTCATCTAGCAGAAATTTCAGGGATCTTTCTTGTCTTCCATTCTTACTAAGATCCTCCCCGTTCTTCAGTGATTTAGGCAGATGATGCGAAATCATGCATACTTCCGTACATCTGCAGTTCTTAGCTAAGGACTTCTCTCCAGCTTGGATAGTGAGTAGTGATTGTCTTTTGTCTGTTCATTCCCCAAGTGGAAGGACGTCTTTGAGGAGGAGTAGTGGTTTCTGAATTATTGTGCTGTGGCTTCACAGGCTCTTCTAGAGAAGGGCGTGGCACCTGCCAGAAAGTCACTTTTTACATTTTCTCTTCAGAAAGCTCACTACTTTGGAGTCACTACTAAAATGTAGTTGATACCCAGTGAAAAAAATTAGTCACTTTTCTTTTCCTGAGTAGATAGTTAACTTGCTGGAAGAACAGCAGTTGCCTGTGTTTGTGGAGATGGTGACCTTGCACAGCTGTCCAGGACACTGCCAGGCACAGAGTGACTCCAAGGAGACCTGCACCCTCTCTGCCTCCCATCTGCTGCATGCTTGGTGTTTCCCGTTTCTCCTTGTGTGCACCCTGATGCACCTCATTCCATCTTCCCTGCTCATGTTCCCCCAGAAACAGCGTGAATGATGGCAAAGTGAAATGCATTTTGCCAAACCTGGTATAAGTCTCTGTAAAACTTACTGGGAATAATTATAAGGAAATATTTCACATGCAAATATGTAAACATGTTCTCTATTTCAGTATTTAATAGAAATAGGGACAAAGGTGAAACATATCTAAGAATGATTGTAACAGAGGAGGTGCGTGGTAGGGAGAGGCTGTGTAGTTGTGCTTATAAGTTCTCAGAGTGGCCTGTTCTGCCGTGGTCACCCCAACCCAGGGCTGCTAAGAACAGCAAATCCTTCCCATTCTGCTCACTCTCATTTCTTCGTGGCAATCACATCGTTTTTGCTCCACCTTTAGACTGGCACCCGTCCCTTGCTGGTGGGACCCACAGACTTCCTGGGTGTCCTGTGTGCCTTCAATAAAGCAGATCCTTGGGTAGGTTTGACTGTGGGGTTGGATAACTTAACCACCATACATTCAAACCCTATAACTGGGAGAAATCTTTTATTTATATGCCTAAGACCGGTTACATCCCTATTTTCTTCAGCAGTGTCTCTTTATTTCCTGAAGATTTAGATGTTAGATTAAAAATTACTGGTGCAACCCCTGCTCTTCTGTGGTGTTGCTCCATTAAGAAATATGCAGGTCCTTACCGGCCTTGTTCCTCCATCATCTAACTTTTAGAATTGGATTAGACACCTGTGGCTTATATCACTATTTTCTATGGGGCTTTGAGCATTTCTTTTTTTAATAATAAAAGGTAAATCCATGTGCAGTTACATTTAGCTTCATAAGCACATTTTCTAAAAAATGGGTAAGAATTCAGATTGTGTGAATATTGCTTGCAAACTTGAAGTCTCCGAAAGTTGTCTGTACAAGCACGCTGAATCTCACCTGCTTCGTAGTGGCTTTGTTACATCTAACTTGTGTTAGAGCTCAGACACAAACATAATAATTTCAACAAAAGTTGAGTCTAGAAAGGTAATGTGGTAGCCACTTCTGCTTGTAAGTTGTTTTTCAAGGAAAGAATTGGTATGTAATACGGAGTAAAATTAAGTTTTTATCCTTATCATTTATTTGCAATTTAAGGCAAAAATTGACAGAAGAAAACCAAGGGAATTCCAATGAATAGACTAGACAGATGTTTTTCTTTTTAAATAAAAACTCAGTCAACTCTTTTATTTGAAACAAATGAAAAGCAGATTATTATTTTGTGGTGAATTTGGTGTAAAAACTTCATTCCACTGTGGTACACATAAACTTTATTCTTTTTCCTAGAAGGGGATTTAGTTATAATATTGAACTTCCTCTTCCTCTGAAATGCTTTGGGTGGATAAGACCACCGTACTTCACACTGGAAATGTCACTGGGCAAATAAGAAAATGCAGTGAGATCAACTTGAAATTTAACCAGATTGGTGGCATTGTGCCTTGTAAAGTGATAGAATCATATTTTATAGTACTTAATTACAGATTTTAAAAGTTCTACTTGCTTGCAGAAAGACCTTAGACTTTTCAAAGGAGTTTTTTTTAAATGCATCATTCAGTAAATTGTTTACTAGTACACACTTTAGAACAGAAATTTCTAGTTCAATTTGGTTTTCTCAGTGTATTGATCTTTTATGTGGTAGACAAATGCTACGTCTCTGTCCCATGAAAAAACTTTGTAAAATCTAGTCAGAGGTTTCATTTGACTTCTTGAAAGCTCCAATAAAAGAATGAAGGTAGAATTTCACAAATTATAGTCTGACCTGATACTGACATCTTGACATTTCGCGATATTTTTAGATAATTTTTTTTTCCTAGTGTTGGATATTGAACGCAAAGCCTTGTGCACAATTGGCAGGCAATCTGTCACTAAGCTACTCCCCCAGCCCAGTATTTTGGTTTAAAACCTGAAAATTCTGTATTTCTGAACCACAGGGCTCCCACCTCAGGTATGGTGTATTTGACAATCAGATTCAGCAAGCATCACCAGTCCTGTGCATACTACAGCGGACGAGCATTTTCTGCTGGTGTTAGTGGTATGGATGCTTCTGTGAATGGATAATAAGAGTTAAGAACAAAAACCTGGCCAAGCCCACCCTCTCCACTTCCTTATCACTGAAGTGACTGTATACAATTTTATTAAAGCTTTCTGGTAGTAGGAAATAGGGTTTAAGAGTAAGAGGCATTAAATTAAGTGTGAATTGTGGGTTATTTCAAAGACACTATTTTAATAAGTTGATGACACCCATACTGGATGTTTCAGGTAGCGGGCTGTGATTGAGCAGAAAGTTTCTCCTAACAGAATCTGTCCTGTGTACTCTGTATGATCTCTAGGGCGAGCAGTTGACTATTAAAGTAATAAGCCTTCCCTTTGCTGTCTCTGAGGTGCAAAAGAAAGCTATCTCTGAGTGCTTGGGAGAGGCATAAATCGTAATTGTAGGCTCTAATAAATGTAAATCCATGAAAAATGGTTTAGCTTTAAATAGCTGAGGAGCAGAGGCTTGTAAAACCAGGTGCCAATATTCCTTTCTGGAGCCCAGATCATAGAATGATCCATCTTTTTTAGCAGTGAGATTTCTAAGCCTCTTTAGCAATCTCTGCTCACTTGGTTTTAGCAACAGAACAATAGTAAGTCTTAATATGACAGAAATGAATTTCTAAAGAAGTTCAACTTTTTCAAGTTTTTACTACTGATTTAAATACTAATGCTCAGACCGAGTGAGAGCTGGGTCTCACTTCGTGAGGGGCCCTGCACTAACATTCTAAATTCAAAGTGGCAGCCTCTCTGTTCCCCTGTCGGAGTAATCTCTGATAAAGCATTAATCATCTCAAGGTTCTATTCAAGTCCATTGATGGATATTGTGAAATGTAATTTAGCTCGAGGAATTGAATTAATGTTTTCTAATAGCTCAGAGATATTCAGTGATTTATAGGTTTCACTGCTGGCAGGTGTGTGTGTGTGTGTGTGTGTGTGTGTGTGTGTGTGTGTATGTGTGTGTGTGTGTATGTGTGTGTGCACACGAGTTAATCTGTATTGGTGATTAGAAATGATTCACATTGTGTGCCAGAAAAATGTCTTAACACCGTGACTGGCGAATATTAGTATGGTTTATTTGTGTCTGGCATTATAACTGATTGTTATTTTGTATACCTAATACAAAGTCGTGCTCAAGAAATATTTATTGACTTTTTGAAAAACATTTAAATAAAGGTTGAAAGTGTAGCTCAGTGGTAGTGCACATGATTAGCATGTTCAGAAAATATTTTTTATTGATAATTGATCATTTGCTTATAATAAACTCCATTTTTAGTTATATAATTAAGGAATTTCAAGAGAATGATTTTATTTTAGTTTATACCTGCCAATCAGGGGTTCTAGAATATATTTTGTGACTGAAATTAAGGGTAACATCAGTTAATGGGGCATTTATATGATTAGCATGTTCAAGGCCCTGCCCTTAATTCAGAGCACCTCATTTCTGACTATCCTTTAAACATATAATTATACTGAGGCTCATGTGTGTATGTTTAGTCCTGTTTTGTTTTTAAGCATCTTCAGAATTTATTATATTTTGGGTCCCTATTCTCTGAGCATCATGATATAAAATATTAGATTTCTTATCCACCGATTCCCCTATTACATCTATTTCATTATTCCCCAGTCCTTACCTCTACCCTACCACACTTCTGCCTCTAACTCACATTAATAACATCGTGTGTCTTTCTCACCGCTCACTTTTTTTGGCAGTGGGACTCGAACTCAGGACCTTGTGCTTGCCAGGCAGGCGTTGTGCTGCTGAGCTAAACCCCCAGTCTCATTGTTTACTTCTCAAAGTTACAGTAGAATGCAATCTTTCCCTGTCTTTTATTTTGTTCATTTTTGCACCCACGGGGTCTAGTACATTCTGGGCACTCAGCAGTCATTCCTTGAATGAGTATGGAATAAAGAAGAGGAAAAAGTAAGGTCTCCTTTTCCTGGGAAAGCCTCAGTTGATTATGTCTCACCTTTACCAGTTCTTTCATCTCACAAGTCTTAGTTTTTCATCTGTAAAATATGTCTTACGATACCCACTTCACTGAATTGTAAGTTAAATGCCATTACATAGGGACAGCTCCTAATGGACTGCCTAGGGCACTGTAGTCTTTCAAAGCCCCAGCTCCTTGTTCGGAGGCAGTATTCTGTGCTAGGAGTTACGTGGGCCCTTCTAACATTACATTCTGTTAGATGAGGTCTTTCACTGACTGAACCTCTGTTCTAACTGATGTTGCTGTATTTGTTTCCAGAGAGACAAAATTAATGTCCTAGGGGATTTGGAGCAGGCTACTTTTGCTCTCCATTGTGGTAAGTCTTGTCATCAGTGGAAGTTTCACAAGGCACAGTTTGAGTATTATTAACCAGTCGCGAGTGTGTCATGGGGGGGGGGGTTTCACCTCAACTCTGAGACAGAAATTGGGCTGATACTATGGAGAACCCTGAGTATAGGATAAGCAATTTCTTCTTGAGTTGGTGAATAGTTTGGAGTTCCTGAAGTTTAGTCTGTGGATGTAACTAAAGGCTGAGGAGGGAAATTTTGGAATCTGGGAGTGAAGTAGTTTGGAATGATGACCAGACTCCATTTGTCTGTATTGTGAGTCCTCACTAATGTCTCCGTGGCCTGCTACATTCATCGCATCCTAACTGGGCCTGCTGTTGAAGACAGTTTCTTAGAATCATGGATATGCTGTCTTATCCCCAAAGCAGGCATGTCAAGGTTTAAGTCTGGCAATAGTGGCTACAGAAACTCTTAACCCTGTCCTCAACTCCGTTGGCTTATGTGTCAGTGGTACTTTACCCACAGGTGCTATAGTCACATGTAGTATCTTTTTTCCTCTTTGAGCCACCAATTTCATTTCCGAATCAGGGGCTTTTCCTATTTTTACATCCCTGCATGGAATGAATTCAAATTTTAAAATGATGATCTCCTGGTCTTGGGCTTATCTTTGGTCTTGATAGATGTTATGGTTGATGAGCATTGTGTCAACTTGAGAAGTTTAGAAGTTTAAGCCATTAGCAAAGAGCGAGGGTCTGTCCTTTGTAAACATCCTCAGCCTGTGCAAGGGGAGAGCATGGAAAGTTTGTGATTGTTGTACCCGCCTGATAAGATGGTAGCCTGCTCACAGTATAAAGGAGGAGAAGAGGCTTGTTCTCCTCTCTCTTTTGCTCTTGTTGCTTTGCTGTGTTCTACCTCCTTGAACTGTTGCTCTTCTGCCCCTCCACCCTGCCTCGGAGCCAGCTGATTATGGACTGAAACCTCCACAAACTGTGAGCTACATAAATCTTTCCTTCCTTAGTTTTGGGCATTGTGTAAAATTTGGTCTCAGCAACAAGAGAAAAGTAACCAAGACAACAGAGAAATCTTCCTCTATCACCACATCATTGCTGTCATATCCTCATATTTTAATTTTTACTTCAGCATCTATTAATTTATTAGTATAACATGAGTTCATGAGATGAGGATTTTAGGCTCTGCTGTGTCCTCTGTGTGTACAATCGTCTTTGACATAGGTAGACATTCAGATGTCAGTTGAATAAGAGAATGGATGAGTAAATGAATGAATGAAAAGATACCTCAGCTTCATTCAGCCTGAGTCTCTTTTCTGTACCCCGTTTCACTTATGTTTCATAGAAAAATAGAAGGACCACATTCGTTAATTACAATATTGGCTTATTGCTAGGTATTGGAGAATCTTTGGGCACATGCAGAAATAAGGTAATATTTATTTATTCTTCAGAAGAAGGTGCAAGTTCAGAATCGTGTGTTCCATTACTGGAGGTGGGCGCTGGCTGTGGCGGGTAAAAGGGGTCTGGGAACCAAGCTGATCCGTGCATGGGGCTGGGGTTGCTGGGCAAGCACACAGTGGTGTGTGGTGGGAGCTTTGTCTTGTTCCTTCCTGTCCTTGCTTTTATAGGTGTATGTATGGGCCAAGAGCAATAGTGTTAAAGTATCAGTTATGTTTGGAGCATTTGAGGGAAGAAAGATTGAGCATTAATAAGTGACTACCAAACAGGACAGATTTTTTTTTTTTTTTGTAAAGTATCCTGTGCCTACTTCCACTCTACTACTCCAAGAAATTATCAAGTTCATTCTTACACATTTCAAAGAATCAGAATTTGCATGGGAGATATCCCAAGACATCCATCTAGAGTGTCTACCTACAGTGCCTGCTTTTTGGACCATTTTGGAAACGATTCTCTTTGCACACCAGGAAGGTTGTCCTGAACTTGGCCCTTGCTGGACCAGGATCTTTACCTGATGGAAAGAAAAGAAGAGCACCTTGAATGCAGCATCTCTTTCAGATAAATCCAAACACCAGAAGCTGGTGTTTTTCTAAAACTTCTTTAGCTGAGTTTCCAACTCCTTCTCATGACTCGCGTTTAGAAAAAGCATAAGTAGCAGAATTACACCATGTGTCAATGAAAATGCACTGAAGCATGGATTATTTGTTGTTGCAATATTCAGATAAATGTGTCTTTTGTGTTTACTTCCACGAGGGAAAATTGATGACAAGATAAAACAAAAGAAGAGGTCAGTCAGGCAACAGCTCTGTATATATTTTAAAAAGCAAGGAGATGCAAGGTCACAAATTATGATTTGCCATCATTTCTGTGGTTTGTTGGGAATGTACTCGGAATCTTGCTCTTCCCTTTAGAACTAATTTTTACGTTAGAGTTGTGGAGTGGTGAATGGCCCTCCATTGCCTTGCACAGCTGAGCCCCTGGCTAATGTTGCCCACTGTCCAGCTTCAGTGAAAGAGAACAGGCCGTGTAGTGGACTCCTCCAAGACCTCTTTTCATTATAAGGTCTGGTGTGTCTGTGTTAGTGAGTCCCAGAGAGAGGATGGCAGGGGGCATTTGAGAAATGATTCTGGTTCAGCGATGTTATCATCTGTTAGGGTTTAGATCTGGGGTTTGTCCCAACACTTTATATGTTTGGAAAGTGGTTGGATCCTGTGGGTGCTGGGCTCATCAGTGGACTAGCCCACTGGCGAGGCTGTAGTGGAGTGCGTTGAGAGGAGGTGGGGCCCCGTCAATAGAGGCAGGTCACTCAGCCAGCAGGACCAGTTTGCTCACAACCCGGAAGGGTGTATTTCCCTTCTTGGGTCTTCCTCCTTCTCTCTGCTTCCTGGCCACCATCATCTGAGCAGCTTTCTTCCATGGAGCTCAGCGGTCCAGTGGGCCGAGTGTCAGAGTGCTAATGGAAATAATCCCTGGATTTCCACTGATTTATAGGATGATGACTTTTACTGGCCAATGATAAAATCATCATACATCTACCTAGCCGTGGCTTCACAGGGCCTGCAGGTGGTATGGCTAAAGCACTTTGTCCTGGCACTCACAGTGTCCTCTTACATAAAACACAAGTGGTTACCACTGGGATTACAGTGATTGTAATCTGTAATTTCTCTTATTGTATGCCCTGGAGTTTCTGTGCCCAATCATGACTGTCTCCTTAGTCCTTGAAATAACAGTGTATCTGTCTGCTTTTTTATGGAGGTTTTAACTCTCGAAGTAATATTCATTCCACAAACACTCAATAATAATAATAATAATAATAATAATGATAATAATAAACTTGACTATAAACTGCTTGTGTTACTGTATACATGAGTTTGGTGATTGATGTGTATGAACATCGCATTCTCTTTCCCTGCTTACCTTAACCGCCTCTACTGTCACCTAGTTTACATTAAAGGAGCAATGCAGATATGTGATTCTGGAAACCAACATACTGTTTTTCATTTAAGATCAGCCCAAGGAGACACTAGGGTTATGATGAAAATGGTCTGAAGTCTACTGTTACTCATTCTATCAGATTGCTGCCTTGGTGCTTTTCCAAGTCCTTGATACTGAGTTCCTTTAATCAAGTAGCTATTTAGAAAAAATGATCAGGTTTCCATGGGGGTCATTGCTTCTCTTATAGTCTTGGTTCTTTCTGTATTATTTCAGTATCTTTATTTCCAGATGTCCTGTTTCTGTAGCCATTGGTTGAGCTAACAACTAGCCTGTGTTAAAGTAATAGTAGTTACTTTATATGACTTAAGTCTGTTCTCTCCTGGGTATTCAAATATGGGGTATGGGTGAGACATTGTTTTTTAAAGTATTGATAAAAATCTGGGGGGACTCTTACTCTGTGGAATGATAGCCTCCATGTTTTGAGTGAGTGATGTATTCACACGGTGGAGCTGGACAACACTACTGCAAGCTATTTTCCTTTCTTAGAAGCACTCTGTAGTGTTGGGTTTTTCTATCTGTGTCCTTCCAGTTGGTTTATCCTTATATAAGCAAAAGAAAAGCACTTCTTTATTACACACACATATTTTCACTGTTTTGCACCTTTACATAGACTGTATTGTAATATTACATAGACTGTATTGTAATATTACATAGACTGTGGCATATATGACACAGACTATATTATGATTTTTTTTTTAAAAGCAAAAACCTTTGGGAGCTAAGGGAGAACCAGTTGAAAAGGAGTGTATTTTGCCCAGTAGCTTCTGGGATCACACCCACACACTACAGTTATCTTCTCCTGAACAGTCAGTGCTATGTGTGGGCTTCCGTAATTTTGCTAAAAAAAGAGAAAATTGAAAAAATGGTGCATACTAGAAATAATAAAGAATTAGCATGCTAAATTTAGTAGATTGATTTTAAAAAGAAAAATTAGTATCCAGTTAGTTTAATTTCAATTCCTAATAGGCTGATGAAATAAACATTAAGAAGAATGTGTAAACATCTGTAAGATAATGGAAGTAGGAGTAAAGACTTTAAAGTAGTAATCATCATACAAAAACCTGATTGCTTTCCTTGATGGCTTTATAGAACTACTTGATTAAAAAAGGCTAGAGCTGTTAGATATCATGATTTTGAGAAAGCAGTATTTTTAAAATCTTACACGTCAAATTAACTGAATTGGATAAAGAAAATTGTAAATGTGTAATAAGCGATCCAAGAGGTAGTGATTATTGAAAATGTATCAAATTGATGAGAACCACGAGATAATGTGTATATTTTCTTTAATGATCTGGAAGAATTAGCTAAGCAGTATATTAATGAAATCTTCAGATAATGGCAAATGGGGTGCTTTTTTATGAGTGTTAATGAGAATGAGGTGATGAGGTCAAACATACAAGTTCAATGTAACGAAAAGAGGGAAAATGTGTCTGCAAAAAGATCACTAGTATATCTGGGGAGAAATAATCAAATCCATGGGCTCCAAGAGAAAAAATCTAATGAGCAGTTAACTGTTTTAGGAGATGGTACTAAAATAAAATGATAGTTCATATCTGAGTTATGAAATAATCAACTATTTTATCAGCAAAATTAGTCTAGATATTATTTAGATAGGACAAACCAAGAACTTCTCCAGTGATGGAACTTTTCCAAGTAGGCGTGTGATGCACGTGAAGAACGTGAAGAAGCAGGCGTTCATTGCAGGGGTACGCAGAAGTGGTGGCTGTGTGATGTTTTGTGTGTCACGAAGATGCTCCACCTGGTGACTCGCTGAACACTAGTTCTGCATCTCTTTCCCAAGGGACTGATAATGGCTGCTCGAGAAGAGCTGAACTGGAGCCGAAGAACTAGCCTCTGAGCCTGTGTTTAGGTATCTTCCCTATTCTACACTTTTTGACTTAGGCCCAGAGGAGTTACAGCATCTTACTGAGGTTTACCCAAAGTGGCGACCAAGTTGGAGTTGCCACTCGAAGCAAACTCCCTCTTTTCCTTCATGTGTTAGGAGACCGGTACACTGGATTTTTCTGAGGTGTCAGTGTTCATTGTGCATTTTTGGGAGTGGCGAGGACTGAGTTTATATGGACAAAGAACATGGTGAGATTTAGTGGCGAATTCATTAAGGACAGGCTTCCCCTGCGAGTCCTACATCGACGAATGCTTTCATCTAGTTGGGATCAGGAAGAATAATAATCTAAAAAGTCGATGGCACATGCCAGGTAGCTTCTTATCTTCAAGTCTGTGGATTGAGTATAGGATTTAAAGTGATTTGAGTGATACTATAGGATTTGAGTGATACTAGAGATCTGTCATAGTATATGATTGATATATAGCGAAGGCTCTAATGAACAAAATGACTAGTAATTATAGCATTATTAATATGAATTAAATAGGAGGAGATAAAGGAATTAAAAGTGGTCCCAATTTACAATTTTTTTTAAAAAAAGCATCAAATTTGTAGAAGATTTTGGAGCGTCACAGTGATAGAAGATTTCAGGCACCTTCTGTCTCTGGGAGGGAACATGGTCTCTGTTTTCCTATCTTGATTAGTTTAACATAGAATCAATAGTAACATCATTCGTATTGTGCTTTGCTGTTTACCAAGTGAATTCACATATATTCTCATATTTCATCTGTGCAGAGACCTCTGGAAGATAAGGTTTCCTAATCATGTTTTTTTATGTCTATTTTTTAACTCTGTCTGAAAGCAGATTGATTGAGTTCCATTTCCTCAATTTAGAAGGCCTGGCTGAGGGACTGGGTGAGGGAGCATTTGAGAAAGCAGAGGACAAGAGCCAGGGTTCTAAATACCGAAAGTTATGCCTACAATGGTTTGAGTAGCATTTGTCTAAAGGCTGCGAAACAAAACATGAAACAAACCCCAAAGACAACAGCGAAAGCAGGGAGCATTTGGGTCTGTGTGCTGGCATTTAGAGTGGCAGCTTTCTTGCCCGTTTGAGAACAGAACACGTGGATATCCACTTCTCTAAAGACAACTTTGCTTTCTCTTCTCAGAGATGTGATGCTTAGACTGGCATATGCATAAATGTGATCTAAATTTCGTAGCATTAGGTAGTAAGATGTCTGTGTCTTCCTTGTCGTGGTTTTAATATTTCTTAGGTAGTTGTATGAGAATTCTGGTAGGTCTTTTACTTAGTACGCCTCAAATCCCACATATAATAAGAACAGCAGTTTACACTTGTGGGAGATTATTTTCTCTTATGTAAAAGAAGTCCAGCAGCCAGCCATCGGTCTGGTGTGTAGCGCAGCGCTGCTGTCTTGAGAAGCAACACATCGCCTGGTGGTCCGTGTGTCTACCTGAGCTTTGGCCCTCACAGTTCACTTTGCAGGGTGGCAGAGGGCAGCTGGCTTCCCTTGTAGGGCGCTTTTATCTTGCTCTGGGTGAGGAGCTAGTGTAAAAATTGTCCGACAAGGTACGCAGGCAGTGCTTTACCTGAAAGTCAGGTGGCCTTAGTAAGGAGAAAGGGCAGAGCGGATTTGCCCTCAGTCACACGCGGTGATGCCACAGCTATCTGCAGTGAGGATGCTTCGTTGTAATCTGTTCAGTCAGTTTGTAATAGTTAAGATCTTGTGGCTAATTAACCACTCATTATGTATACACCCCCATATAAAATTGCTTACTTAGACAAGCGGTTAGAAGAAGATACATACTGGAGAGCATATGTGTTCTCACCAGCCACCTACTAACCAAGAATCTTAACACTGCGTTTTTGTGCTGCTTCTAACTTCCACATCATCTCTAAAGTCTTCAGGAGGAAATGCAAGCAGTTTGGTGTTAGAAGAGTTTGTTATTTTTCAAAGAATGATCCCCCCACCTGTGGAATTAATTTGGCCTAGAGAATAGTGGCAAAGTTCTACTGCCCATTTCTTTCAGGGTCTAAGATTTGGCTTTAGAGAAAACAAAAGAACATTCCAGCAATGGCTTCAGAAAGTTGTTATTTCTTTTAAATGTTATTTGGAACAGCAAAGGACAGTATGTTTTATAGCACAACTTTTAAGATGACTGAATTGGCAATAAATTCACATAATGAAACTTCCAGCGAGTCTTTATATTTCTACCGGGAAATTCATTGGTTCTTGGTGTAAATTTTTAAATAGTTGATATCAGCTTTCTACTTTTTATATTCCTCTGGTTGCAGAGCTAATGTGAAAACAGCTTGCTGTGATATGAAGAATGCTGTTAGTTGGTCAGTGAATCAATTCGATGCATGTCTTGGTTGTCAGACATGCTAAATAGCATTTTCTAGACACCAGAGGGATTGCCTAGGACATTGTTATCGCAAGATGCTCTTCTCTGTAACGAGCAGATTCCTTCCTTTACACCGCTGCCTCTCACGACCCCTCTAGCCCAGTGGTTCTTCACAAATTCAACTCTTTCCTGGGTAAGAACAAGTTCTCATTTCCCAAGACCTCGATCTTAGTTCTAGATTTGTGGGGTTGAGGGGAGCAGTGTTGAGAATTACAGCCAGGGCCTGGCACATGCTAAACAAGTGTTCAACAAGCCACACCTCGGTCCCAACTTATGTGTTTTTCAGGGGCTTAGTACTCTCGCCATGGCCTCAGTCAGAAAAACTGTCTTATTTCTAGAATTCTGTAGCTTTGCATAATGGCTTCTTTTCTAATAACTTGAAAAAAATTTTAGAAATACTTTCTCAAGTATCTCAAATAATATTGATTCATATTCAAAGACAATCTATTTAATTTGAACATTATAATAGTTATTGTACTAATCATTAGCTGTGCGTGTGCGTGTGTGTGTATGTGTATACTGAAGCTCTAGCCCAGACACTCCCACTTGCTAGGTAAGGACTCTACCACTGAGCTACATTCCTAGCCCGGTTATTAACCTTCAAAGGAATTGAAGTCAAGAAAAGCTTGGCATTGAATGTTCATTATAAGGTCAGATATATAAGCATATTTGTTGCATGATACCTGTATTTTATGGGAAAAACCAACCAACCAACCAACCAACCGTGTCCCACACTCTGACCATGTGTAACATTTTCAGCTAGAAAATAAATACTAAGTGTTTTAGGTCATTTATGTCAGACAAGGACTATTGAAGCAGATACTTTTGGAGTCAGCAAATAATCAGGTCAGTGTCCTGGATACCACTAAGTTTTATTTATATTTAAACAGTATATGCTTCCTGTCATTGGCAGCCTTTTTTCTCTGAAGCATGGAAGCTGGCTTGAGCACATTGGGTCTGTAAGTGCCCCTACTACTAATGCAGTCTTTGTTCTTTGATATATGGTGGAGCTCCCATGCTTGATCACAATTCCAAGCTTAAGTATGTAAATGTGGGAGATTCCACGTGGTCTGAATGTGTTTTAGGGACAACAGCCAAGTCTGGTAAAATGCATGGGAAATAGACGTAAAAGAAGAAAATCTCCTTTTTCAAATTTCTGGAAATACATTGAAGTGCTTTTTGAGCTTCAGTCAGAAACGTTTTAATTGGGAGATTAAAATTTATTTTCTGCAGTGTAGCTGTTACTTGTTTAGTGATTATTATATGACAGTGAACGCCTTAGGGGTGCTTTTTGTTCATTTAATCCATACAAACTCCCCATGTAGAAGACCCATTTCACAGATTAGGGCAAGCAGGGCCTTCTAAGATGTACAGGGCAGATGATGAAGGGGCAGATGAGCTTTAACTTCTGGGGAGATCACGCCTAGAGATGCTAGGCGTAGGAAAGGCCATTGCTATGGCTGTTTAATAATTTTTCCCCTGGTATCTTAACATTTTATAAGCTTAACTGTCTTCTCCCTTTCTTCATCCTGAGCATTTCTCCCCACAGTGACTATTCAGTCTTAACTGATTTAGTTAAAACCTGAAAAATTTTTTTCTTGCACATCAACATCTAGTTTCCCTGTATTTTTCAGGGGACCAGTAATAAAGCTACTTTTAGAATTGCCAGACACAAGATTTATCTCAGGGACTCATCGTATTTGGAAAGGTGGAAGTTGAGTGTGAGTGGGTAAAGGCCCAGATCTGCAGACAGAGGGCCTGGCTTTGAATCTGGACTTTCTAGACTACATTTTGTGCGATATCTTGAGCATCAGTTTCTTCATGTTAAGTGGGCTCAGAAAATTTAGATTTGGGAGTTTAAAAATGAGATGATAATGTAACAAGCATAGCACTTGGCATATCATATGTTCTTGATAAAAATTTGTACTAGTGATTTTAAAACTTTGATATTCCTACTCAATGGCATGGAAATATCTCTTGTTTGGTTTAAGAAAAGTAACATGTCTTAAGAATTCTTAAGAAGGTGAGAACCAGGGGTATAGCTCAGTGGTAACACATTTCCCTAACAAGTGCAAGGCTTGGGTGCAGATACTGGAGGAGGATGGGAAGGGATTTACCCAGTTCATCCTGGGAGTAATTTTACAAGTTTTTAGTTAAAAAACATTCTGTGGAGTTTCACTAAAATACAGTAGTTTTCAGTGTGTCAAAGATATGATGCAGCTTAAAAAGTTTTTCAAAGTAAAATTTTGCTGTCCTTGGATCCCCTTGGAATTCTTTTATTTTTCCTACAGTATTGTCATTGAATGGTAGTTTGAATATCCTGAGGTGTCACAGTTTTTCAAAATTCATTTTAGTATCAGTCACATATCAAAAATATTTTCCATTCATGATGCAGTCAGCTCTGACTTAGAATTTAAGGGATTTTCTAATAGTCATCCAGAGTTTTTACTGGGAAAGTGATTTTTCTTTGACAGAGAGAGGAGACAAGTCACACCATGCCCATGCTCCTAGAACGACAGAGCGATGGGTTTTTCAAAGCAGAGGGACAAGCTGTTGGTTCCCATTCATTCTAGACTTAGTGCTATACATGTCCAGGCCTTTGCAATGTATTCAGGTTTGATTCGGGATGTCTCATAGTTTGCTGCATGTGTCCCAGTGCAAGTCTCCTGGGGCAGAGATCCTAATTTAAGAATGTTGTCAGTCTAAATGTTCTTAAGAGGACCAAATAAATTCCACAGCTAAAAAATGGACATGTTGGAAGTTTTTTTTTTTTTCCATTTCTTTTTCCTAAGTAATTTCTAAAGAACACGAATCATTTGCTAAACTTAACTATACAGGTGTTTTAATGGGCTCATCTCACGTGAATGGATAGTCATGGAAGGAACTGTGTATGTAGGCTAGGCCTCAGCTCTATGGCTTATGCACTGAGTTTTAATTAGAATTTATTTACAGCTAGAAGCTGCTCTGGGTTCTTCCTCCCGAAGTCAGTAATGAACCATTCCTCTTTGCCTCATCATTAGTATTCAGAGCCCCATCAGCCTGCAGTTCAAACTCTTTGCCTTGTTTTTGTCAGGGAAGATGATGGAACAAGGTTGCCTAGAAACACTTAGCCACACTCGCAACAGGAATTATCAATCTGTTCGGTATGTTCACCTTCACAAGCAGGGGAGAAAATTGAGTTTTGCTGCTGACAACGTTAATTGATTGCAAGTTGTTTTAGTCAGAGCACGAGGTTGAAAACTAGATTTCCTTTCATTTTTATTCATTAGATGCTGAGAAACTATACAGTGTCACATTCTGCTGTAACTAAAAATATCATTGTGGCATCTAAATTTGGATTGGTATATTTTAGTGTTCAGATCTTGACACTGGTCAGCCTGCAGGATTATCTTTGGGCTTTGGAGACTGTTTCTCTAGTGATTGATTTGGTTTCCAATAAACTCACACAGCCTTCTTTTGCAGTAGAGTTCTGATGAGTGTAGTCAAGGACCACACACTAAATTATAGGCTAGTAGAGGATTGAAACCAAAGCTAGTGTCATCAGGTTATCTATAATTTTGCTTGGTTCAGATTCAGTTTTATTTCTTTTCCTTCTGTCCCTGTTTTTGTTAAATAGTCCTCTTTTTAAATTTCTTTTCCCTAAAATGTAAAGAAATGCATGCAGTGTGCTTCAGCGGATGATTTAATTGGACCTGAATTCATGTTTAAAGATTCCTTGATTTGGCCTTCAGCAGCTCTTAAAAACTAAATAAACTGGGAGCAGTGCTGATGAGAGGAAGTTACACTAGCAAGCACACAGTGCCTTTTGGAGTTAGGGACGGTAGAACTGTGGTGAGGACAGGCCAGAGGCCAAGTGTACCATCTTGCTTTGTGTGTCTAGCCCTCAGTCGCTACGGCACACAAACAAGCGTGTGCGTTTAAGCACAGTGTCTTTAGTTGTTATCTGCTCATGGTTACAAACACTCCCACTGGGACTAATGGATCAAGAATTGGGGAGAGGAAGTCTTACCTTTGCCTCTATTGGATACTGGTAATGCCAGTTTTTATTTATTTCAAACTACGCTGAAAAACTACCACAGAACTTGAAAAAGGCAGTGCACGTTTCCCAACTTGCTCTTTTCCGATTCTGATTTCGTAGAAAAGAAAGGCGCTATATTCGTCAGAGTTGTCTCCCTATAACAGGCACAGCATCTCTGACGTGGGCATCTTGCACAGTAAGCAAAGTTTACACTGGTGCTTGGTTCTGGGGGTTCAGGTGCATAACTGTGTGGCTGCCTCGGGTCCGGTTGGGACCCTGTGCTAGGATGGAGTGCTGGAGAGTGCTGGCATCTGAGAAGCAGGGAGCTGGGTCAGGACTGTAGCCCTGCAAGCCCTGCAGGCCACATCCCTGGTGACCTAGAGATATCCCACAGTATTGCAACTTATAAGGGTCTCTAGCACACTCCAGGGGTGCCACTGGATTCTGGTCTTCATGTGGGGACCTTTGGGAAATTCTCATCTGAGCCATAGCAGATATTCAAGCCCCTCCAGCCACCTCTGTCAGAATCGCTGGGAAGCACCTGTTGGATTGTGAAGTGTCTGGATGCTCAACCATGATTGCACAGCCCTGCTCCTTTAAGTTAGGACACACGAGGTAGAAATTCCAGATTACACAAGAGCTAATCTCGCTCCATGGATGGGCTCATGGAGCAAACATGAGAAGAAAAGACCTAGAGTGCTTAAGGTTTTCCATTAAAAGTTCAGTTTGGAGGAAAGTAGAAAAAGCTACTATTTAATGGTGTGTCTTAAAATTTCATGGAAATTAGATACTGAAATCACGATTTTCTTTAAGATAATTTAAGAATCATTGATCATTCAAAAATTGGTTTCAGTTGTGAAAATTACATTTCTATTAATCCTCATGTAAAATCTCATAAACTAAATATTGTGGGATGTGGAATATGATTTGGTAAGAATTTGTGCATTCTCAGAATTTTAATTTCGTTCAACATTTACTTAAGCAGTCTTTTTATTTTGTGAATATGTTTGTATCAGTCAGGGTTTACTAGAGAAACAGATATAACACAAGATATACAACTGTATAAGAAATTACAAGATTGGCTTACAGTGGTCAGCCGTAAAGTTGAATAAGGGAGTGCGCAGAAGGTGTCTGCACGCTAGAAGTTAAAGGGTCCACCCAAGGGCTAGAGTTTACTACAGTGTCCTGTGCAAGTCCGTATCAGGAGGCCAATGGCCTACGAAGGAACTCTGAAGAATCTATGATGGAAGATTGAAGAGTCTATGACCAAGGCCGTAGGGTCCCAAGCAGAAGCTGAATAATCTGTGCCCGAAGCCAGGAGAGGACATCCAAGCTTAAGACGAATTCTGGAGCTCTTCTTTGAAGTAATCAGTCCCTCCTCATTCGCTTTTTGAATGTTTGTAGGCTGCTCCCCTGGGGTGGGTATAGCACTCACACCATCTACCTGCCCTCCTCTTGCATGAGAATGTTACAGGGACCCTGTAACATTGCAGCTAATCAGGTCTGAATCTGATTGGGTCAGGTTCAGATGCAGGGTCAGCAGGGACCCTGGCCCCCTGCTGAATCAGATAGAGGTCCCACCTTCTCAAAATGGCACAATATCCTAGAAAGGTAACTGCTTGTTCTCTACACCTCAGGACGTAGAGCTGCTGAGTCACTTAGTTAAACTTCTAGACTTTTCTAGTTGACACAGTGTACAAACCATGACAGTATTCGTCAGGCAGTCTTCCTTAGCGGAAGTAGCAGCAGCGGGGAAAATGGGCCACCAATCTGGCCAGTATGACCTTTTTTGGTGACAATTTAAAATTTTTTGCTCATTCCAAGTTACTTAGCCTCTAGGTTACCATTATTCCTTCCTGAAGTAAGGGGAGAAGAGTTCTAAGGCTTAATTCTGTAGTTCCCTGTCTAATGACAAGATGGGCAAAAAAATTCCGTATTTCTGGGGCGATCATTTTATAAAGCTCCAGAACATCTCATAGCTGATTGAGCGTAGCTCTTCTACTTTTTATGTGAGGAAACTAATCAGGTCTGAATCTGCATGGGTCAGGTTCAGATGCAGGACACCTCCTTTGCAGTAGGCGGGTCCCTACTTTGGAATCACATGACTTTGACTTTAAGTGTTGGTGCTGAGGAGTGCAGACTCCTGCTGATGTTGGCACGTGTGTGGTCAGAGGCCCAGCGCACAGGGAAGGAAATGTGAATGGATGGGGATGGGATCTGGTGGTGGGCAGTTGAGAATCTCCTGAGTAGGGGTCTGTAGAAATGAAATTGGGAGTCTGGGGTGGGAATGGGTGAAAGTTTGACATAGGTAACAACATTTGGCTTTTATTGTTGAAAGTATTAGTTTTAAACCTATAGATCCAGTAAGCTCCATTCATAATAAGTAGTTTATCATTTCGTTTTGGTCCCCTGAAATGAAATTCATAGAACATATAATCTACCTCTAAGTGTAATAAATAGGCAAGTATAAAAGAAAGTGTCTGAATTTCTGTTGTATCTGTTCTGTAATGTTGGCATTACAAGGCATATTTTAGGCTAATTAGTAAACTGCCAACTTAAAAGAAATGCAGAAGAAGCAACTTGTAATAAAAATATCATTTTAATATTTAAATGCTCAAGCATGACTACACTGAAAAACAAATACCTTCCCAAGGTCAAACCACTCCCCCAGGGCAGAATGGCTCTGACATAGTGCTGAAACAGGCTTTATAATTCCATCCAAGCCATGACTCTGGCATATCTTTAATGTTCTTGACATTACCGAATTGATTTCAAATCCCCAGAATGTGGAATACCAGTGCATTATGCAGTGTCTACCCCAAAATATGTTAGAGTGAGCTAGAAAATGTTAAAGGACCCCCTTAGGATACCAATCATAGGCCCATTTACATTTTTATTAAAAAAATTTGGTCACTAAAGTAAAATTCATATCACTTTGCCTCACATCATTATTGTTTACTTTAACATCATGACTAATTGTTAGGTATTTTTAAAATGCATCATTCTTTGTAAAGAAACGAATTAGTTCACGAGGTCTTCCGTAACAGCAGAGAGGAACAGAACCGTGGACTCCCCCTCTGCCTCCTGACTCACGTAACTTGCTGTGCTAGATTTGCCACTTTCTTTCCTGGAATAACTGCTTTATCAGTTTTGTTAGTAAAACAAGCCTTTTTCATAGAGAAATAAGTAAAAATTTCAAGGTATCAAACATTTATGGGAAGCATTTCAAGCTAGTAGTTTACTCTTGTAATTCATAGCTCCAAATGTTCATATTTATCATAATTTGAGAAGTGATTGTGTTTTCTTTATAGAAATTCTAGTTGCTTGGGTAACACTAAGAGCAAATAATTTTTAGCTGGATAGAGCATAATAATATTTGTTTACATTCTCTCAGCAAATCTGAATTCCTATATTATTTTTCCCTGTTAAGAAGCTTTTTAAAAGAAAATATTTTTGCTTACTTAAAGAGCTAACTTGGTTCAAGTGAAGCACACTAACTTGGTGCTAATGTGAACTCCCTCATTTAAATGAGAGGGTAATTTCACAACCTATTATACCAAAAGCTTCAATCATTGGCTCATTCATACTGAGACCAATAGCGTTTTTAATTGAATCAGTCACTGCTTTCTTCAACAAAAGTTTATATTCCATCTGTTCTTTTGGCTTATCATTCTTTGGTGTGCATTGACTTTATTTCCCAAATATATAAGGTTTTGCTTTTGTCATTTAGAATTATTGCTAGTTTTGCTACCTCATGCTGAATAGGCAGCCTGGTGACTATTTATGTTTTCTGGTAGCTGATTTATAGTGGTTAATTATGAATTCTGTATGTAAAAGATTCAGAACAATGCTTGGCCTATTGTAGGGGTGACATAAAACATTAGCAACCATGATTATTCTCCTTATCACCACCGTGCTATATTAATATCATCTTCAATGTTAGTAGTAATCACTGAGGAAGAGGAAGAATATTCTAAATATAAAATCTTTGCAAAAGGATGGTCAGCTCAAATACTGTATTCTAACTTGGCACACATGGGGCCCCGATGAACCTCTGCGCCTGCTACTAATGGATGCAGGAGAGTAATCAGGACATTTGATACTTTGGTCCTGTGGTTCTGAGTGTGGACTGGAAACATCTGGGGTCACCTGGACCCCTTTAGGAGTTCTTGAGGTAATGATCGTGTTTTCCTGATGATGTGAAGATGTTACTGGCCCTTTCCAACTCATTCCCTAATAGTGTGTCCAACCTGTGACATGTCTTTTTGGTCCCTTTTTTTGGTGGTGCTGGGGATTAAACAGGACCTTTGTACTGTGATCCTCTTTACTCCTCTCTTCTTTGTCTTTTAATTTTGAGTCAGTATTTTACTAAGTTTCCTAAGCTGGGCTTGAATTTGTGATGCTCCTGCCTCAGCCTCCCAGAGTGCTGGACTCACAGGCATGTGCCACCATACCCAGCTTCATTTAAAAAAAATGTTAAAATATATAAAAAGCAAAGGGAGTTATATACCTTAACTATGTTACGTGTCTTACACATGATCCAAGATAGCTCCTCTTTATTCGTAAGGGGAAGAGTGGGTCACACATGGCTACTAGCGTGTCCAGTGCATTTTTGTAGAAGTTACTGACGTGGTGACATCTGGCAGTGACCGTGCATGCCTGTGTATTCTTCTGCTTTGCTTTACAGTCTCGTACATCTTCCTTTCTGATGCGGTAATGTGGGCAGGTATGGCTCACAGAGATGAGAGCCCTCTGGAGAGCTCAGTGTCGAGATGGTCGGGTGTCTGAGCTCCAGTCTGACCCAGAGGGCATGGGCTGCCTCGTACAAGGCTGGGCTTGTGGCCTTCTTGGCTCCCTGTGGCATCAGACTAAAAACCTGTGAAAAACCCGTTTTGTGTTGTTATCTTTCAAAGATTCTCAAAACTGAGCATTAAGTATCCAAAGAGGAGTGCAAAATTTAACTCACATTTATGCATTTGTGGTAGTACCTTAGTGTTGGTCTCCATGATTTGGGATTTAATAGGACCCTTGAGGGTTAGGCGTGGTGGTGCATGCCTGCAATCCCAACACTTGGGAGGCTGGGGCAGGAGGATCCTGTGAGTTTGAGGTCAGCCTGGGCTATGTAGTGAGACCCTGTCTCAACAAACAAACAAACAAACAAAGAAACAAACAAAGATGCCCTCTTAAGATTTTGAAATGAAAGCAATCTTGATGTTCCCAACTAGTTTTTTGTGCTCACTTTTACTACTGAGAAGACAGATATTGCTAAGCACTATTATAGACCAACATATTTATTATGTTTATAAAATAGGCAGCAGGTATGAATTGGAATCTACTTTTGAGTATTTGGGCTGTAACTAGGAGAAAAAATAACTTTTAAAATTCAAAATGGAAAATTCTATTCTAGGACTGGATACATGTGTTTTCTTCTGTTTTTCTATTTTCAGAAAATTTCCTCTGAGCCTATTATTTGTCTCTGAGGGAAATAAAAAAAATCTATTAGTAGCATTGGAATGCCTTATACCTGTTTTTATTTTCTCTACATATAAAGTAAAGAATAATGAACTAGGAAATATTTATGATGTAATCTGTTGTTTCTAGTTGCCCGAATAAAAAGGAAAGCTTGCTTAAGCAGTGGTCACTTTCTCCTCATTTAATGCACCCTCAGGTGACCTGAGTGTCATCACTTTTTCTGAAGATAGAATTTTTCTAAAAGTTCTGGTTACATTTAGTCATACTGATGCTTCTTAAAAAAAATACTGTCACTTAAGACGTAGTATTATTTTTAAGCATGCCAAATTTATTTTGTGAATAATTTCTCTCGTAATTTAAAAATATTTTAAAATCAAAGCCAAATTAGACATCCTGTATAAATTTTCTTGTGGTAATAAAATCAGCTCTTCCTAGGGCTGCCATTATTATATAGAGTAATGTTGCATTTCTCTGCAGTTTCCATATGCTGATGATTAAATCTTAATCAAATCCATTTTCTTGTTTTGCATGTGGCTAATATTGTATTACTACTTTTGTGTACTCAGAAGAGCTTTACAGGGATTTTTCTTCTGATGTGAAATAGTTTCCCTTAAATTATACTGTATAAAATACTTTTTTTTTTTTAATCGGTACCAGGGATCGAACTCACGACCGCTTGCTTGCAAGGCAGGTGCTTACGCTGCTGAGCTAAATCCCTAGCTGTATAAAATACTTTACATTGGGCAGTAAAAGTATTTTTAGAGGCTGGTGGTATAGCTCAGTGGTAGGACATGTGCTAACCTGTGCAGACCCTGGCATCAAACCTTGCCCCCTGCAAACCTGTATATGTGTGCCTGTGTGTAAGTATGGAGAAGACTATGCAAAATGTGAGGAATTTAGGTCAGAACCTATATCTTCCTTAGTTTCTCTTTGTTTTTGGATGGTTTCATTAACATTTTTATTTGAACCTAATAATTTACACTGTAAGTGTAATTAAGTCTGTATTAGTTGAAGTATTTCACCTTTAATACTGTTAGAAAAAAGTGAGGGTAAGGAGTTGGGCGATTGACACTGGAGGGCTTTCTTTTACAGCCCAGGGAATCGAAGTTCAGAGAGGTTAATGTGTCTGAAGTCGGAGAGTGAGTGAGTTCTGGAGCAGGGTGCTAGCCGTTGCCTGTTGACTCCATCGTCTCTGTAAACTGCTGCTTCTAAGAAGAACGGAGTGGGTCACCCCACTGACCACCAGCCCTGAGCTGCAGGACACCATGCAAATCACAGAGTTCTGATATTTTTGAAAGTAAAAGTAATCTCTAGTTTTTTCAAAGATACAATCTGTATGATTTTTATTTTTTTATTTCTGTAAAATTACATATATGACTTGTGGGTTTTCTAGAGCATGTAGTTTTCAGGCAGACTCATTTTCTATTTCTAGACACATTGAAAATGAACAAGTTTTGATTTGTATACCCCAGGTTTGATAAATACAGAACATTTAAAATCACAGATAATTAAAGTATCTTAAAAAGTAGGCATCTCCTTTGTTAGGGACGGCCCTTCTGTTTAAATCGGGTGTGTTCCCCCAAAGGCCCACACTTGAAAGCTTGTCCCCAGCGCAAGAACCTTTAAGAGGGGGGAGGAAGTTAGGTGGAGGGGTCTGTCAGGACCTGGACCTCTTTTCCAAGACTTTTGCTTCCTAGCTGCCACGGAGTGACCAGTGTGCTCTACCGCACTTCCTGCCAGGACATCCTGCCTTGCCAAAGGCCCAAAAGTTAAATGGCTCATCTTGGCCGTGGACCGAGATTTCCAAATCTATGAGCCAACAAGAAACTTTTCCTCTTTTTAAGTCTATTATCTCAGGGATTTTGTTTCAGTAACAGAAAGCTAACACAAAAAGGAAATATTCCTACAAGATTGGCTGGATGTAAATGTACAATCTTCACAGAGAAGAACATTTGTCACATTTGTGATAACTTCATTGCAAATAGTAATCTGCTCTTTTGGTCAAGGATTTTCCCAGCGGGATAAAATGTGGCTTTGGAAGGCTGTGTCTCCTCTACTCACCACAAACCATAGATAACGGGCTTGAGTGTTCCTGGGGATGTTTACGTGGGGCCCTGGCATGCCAGAGTAGGGATGCCAGAGTAGAGGGATGCCAGAGTAGGTGTTTGGATTACCCCACAGGAACGGAACTGCACCCTGAGAGGAGGCAGTTGGTTTTCCTCCTCCTCAGTCCAGCTATCAGTAGTTCTCCGGTGGGTGAAACTTGATTATACCTTGCTAGATGTAGAACTCTGTGACATGTGCCTCTGTAACATGTAAACTGATGGTGCTTGGTAACCAGATCCCATGATAATTACACATATCACATGATTTAGAGGACAGATGGCTGAGGCATAAATTTGAACGAGTTAATGTCAGATGCACGGTACAAGGCTTCTTAGTAAAATGGTGATTGCTTAATGTCCAGCTGTAGTTGCTGGTTTCTGGTCTTCGTATTTTTATCTTATTGTTTAAATGAATAATGCCATTACCACTTTAAAAGCCACTGAAAAATTTTAAATTAGATTAGACTGTCCAACTGCATAACTGATGTTTGTATCTCTTTGTCCTTGTGTTAACTAATGATTTGTAAGAAATGCTCTATTTGTGACTTCAGCATGAGAGTGGTTGAAATTCTGAAAGAGATCAGTTGTTGTTTTAAGGTTAAGTCATCCAGTGTAAAAAGGAGATGCTGCCCTCTTATTTCTGAATAAGAATGAAATTCTTATTCAGAAATGACTTGGTCATCTAAATTTTTGTAATATTGATAATACACCTTACACTCAAACCTTTACCTATATACATATAATATTTTAATTTGAGCACTTCTTAGCTCTTCATCATTATTTTTGAAATGAGTATCTTTGTTGACTTTTTAAAATGCATAATGGGTTAGTCTTTCATTTTTGGAAGGTATACTAAGGCAATTCTCAGTATAATAGAAATACGTTAGAAGCATTGATATCAACACTCCATTGAATATCTCTTTTTTCCACTGCATATTACCTAATGATTGTGTCAGGAAAGGTTGGATCTCAATAAGATCTCATTAACATCGTGTTTCTTTGAGTGCTGCACTCTACTAACAGCTATAAATTGCATTTCCTGTTAATAGTTTCCTGTGTAGTAATCTTGTTAAACTAGTCAATATTACTCTTTATGTCTAGGTCTTTATAGAGGAAGTGACTATATGTAGAGAGGTTAAACGGTATCTTAAAATATAAATTTAAAAAAAAATCCTGAAAAAATCTACAGTTTTAGAAATGTTTTCCTGTTTTCACCCTGCAAAACAGTACATTCCGAAGATAGCTAAGACACATTCTCCTCTTAAAGCGGTGTTGGCTTTAATAGCCCTACGTGATCAGCACGCCTGCTCCTAGGAGTGGGTAGTGACAGCTCTGAGGACGTGTTGGTTATTTGTTAGTTATTACCCAGGTACGTGATCCTAGGATGCTATTGTGTTATGTTTTGTAAAGCAAAAGAACATATCTTTCAGGTATATTTAGGTAGGAGAAAAACACAACTTACAGTTAAGCTGTGCTGTTTTTGGCATTGATACACAGGTAATGTTTCATTGTTTTTGTTGTACACTGCTTTATCATTTTGGGTGAGATGTTTTCTTTGCAATTCCTGGGTAAGGTGCTGAGCACACCCTCGGTCATTACACTTCCAACGTCCACCTGGCTTTCCTCGCAGCGCCTCTGTGCACTTGGAGGTCAGGACCAAGTCACAACTGTGATCTAGTTCAAAAGGATTTTAATGTTTTATTAATTAGTTAAAAAAATCTGTGTTTTCATGTAAGGTTAAGCCCTGGAAGGAATGCATGTCTTTCCTTTTGTCAAGTGCTTTTAGTGACCTTTATGGAAATGACTCATGGAGGTGCTTCTTGTTTGCACATCACATGATTTGTCAATTCTGGGGTGGGGGGGGCCGGTAGTTCAGGGCTTTTGTAAAATGGAATATTTTGGTATACACTGTGCTGATGAATAGGGCCTAACAGCTTTTCTTGCTCTACCACAGAGTATGGTTGGCCTAGCCCCACCTCCTCCACAAGTAATTGTGGACACTGCCACAGGTCCCACATAGTGAGATACAGGGTCATCAGGCTAACCCCAAGATCTGAAGCCTGTGTGAAGCCAACTCTTAACAGTCAGTTCATTGGGCTGTATTTAATCACGGAGACACCATGACCATGAATTCTTTGCTAATACTGAAAAACAACTGAATCACAATTTTCATTGTTCTGTGTGTGTGTGTGTGTATGTGTCTGTCTGTCTTTTTGATACAGGGTCTTACTATGAAGTTCAGGCTGGCCTTGAGCTCACTTTGTAGCCCAGGCTGGTCTTGAACTCACAATAATCGTACTGCCTCAGCTTCCCATCAGCTTATTCTCTCTTGAATTTAGGGAATGGGGCAAATTAGGAAAAGCCAGTTATCACCACAGTTCAAAATTCTATAATTTTTGGAGCAAGCTCCCACCTTTTCCCTATGTAAATAAAATAAAGCAAAAGCTGATGGTCCTGTGAAATCACTTTTTTAAGCACTCAGATTTGAAGAATTGGAAATCAATGACCTAAGGCATAAAGTTGTTAAAGAACAAATTGTTTATTGAGTTAAGTGTCCTTAATTTGTTTAGTATTATGCATTTTATCTGGCCATATGGTCTTCAGTAGTGACCAGATGAAGAATTGCCTTGATGTAATTAAACTGGCTCTCATAATTGGGTATAATTGAACAATAAATTATCTTAGGTTTTGCCCAGCAATTAATATCACTGATGGCCTAAACTTATTTTACTGCTATTCATTGCTAGAAAGTATTGTTTAATGTTGTGATTGTAGGCTTGAGAGATGGGATGCCTGAGCCTAATGGAGGCTTTGCGAGTGAATAGTTCCGTGCATTTGGGCAGGTGACTTGGTGTCGCTGGGGTCACTGGGACTCAAGTATCACCGTTTTTTAAAATGCAGATAAGAGATGCTAACTGCTTGTAAAGGTGCTGTAAAAATTAAATGAATTCAGTCAATTATTGAGAAGTGTTGTTTATTTTATTCTAGAAACACACTGAAAGCAAATATAGACTGAGGTAATGAGATATGTTTTCCTATTCTTACAAAACAGGAACTTCTGAAAGGTCTATTCAATCCGTATGCAAGTAAGAGAAAATTCATATGAAGAACATTCAAAACACAGAGTGCTTGTATTTTGCCTAACCACCGAGAGGGTGCCTAACCACCGAGAGGGAGCCTAACCACCGAGAGGGTGCCCCTGAGGTTGGGGTAGTTAGAGACTGAGTGGTGTCATCAGAGACTTGAGTCTGTCTCGTCCTCCTCTTGGTCATCTCTTCTGAGTCAGTGGAGTCACATAAGCACATATGACATGTTCAGCCCTCAGAGGACTTTGACTTATAGGCCAGGAATGAGTCTCTTGCATAGTACACCCTGAGAATGGAATGTAATAAGCCCTTTGGTCAAGCAAAGCCAAGTAAGTAGATCCCTGAAGAAAGTTGGAATTCTGTTAGGGAGATAGAAGGTGGAATGGATACTAAGTTAACTGACATCATCTGTTGTATCATTTATATTTCTGCAGATTAATATTTATTAATGTTTATTTATGTATGATAAAATGCTAACATTTGGATATATACCACCTATCTACTGGGAGATATGTTGATACTTTATAAAACAAAAATTGTTTATGTAAAATTACACACACACACACACACATACACACACACACACATCCTAGTTGTAAAATCTAGGAGGAGGAAATTATTAACTTCATTTCATGGATGGAGAGAGCCCATAGACCAAGATGATAGAACAAGCGTAATTGTTGACAGATATGTGATGCTCCAAAGGCAGGCTCTTTGCATTATATCAGGAAATTTCTCATTTCCATTAAGTACTATGATATTAGATGATACTATTAGCCTTGTAATATTGTATCACTGTTATACCTTAGTTATTTTTGAAAATATAAAGAGATTTAATATACCACACAGAGTTTCATTTTGTCATATTACTAACATTTTTCCTAATGAATTAACTCTTATTAAATATAAATAGGATGTAGGATTTGTGAAATGCTTCATTAGATCTTCTATATTGATATGTAAGTGCTTACTTTTAGCTCTATGACTTCATTAACTCATTCTAAGACATACATTTTAAATGCTAATTTTCAAGATGTTAAACTAGAAATAAGTTCTTTATGTCTGCACTTAAAATATTATTACCTTTATAATCAGAGTAACTATAAGAATGATGACAAAGTATAGTTGGATTTCAAAGAGTGAAGAATTGTCATGTTCTGGCTGGGATAGGATTGAATTGTATGGTGTTCATGGATTTACAACAAACATTATTTTTTTTCAGGTTATATAAAAATGATTAGTTTTAGTAGTTTAGGAAGATCATGTTTCTCTCTCTGCTGTTCCTCCTCCTTCCAGGAGATAATGATGTTTCTGTTGGTTGAAAATATGTTTCATTTGGTTAAAAAATAGTTTTGCTGTTTATAGAAGATAGACTTTAAAAGTTGAAATACGAATTCTCCCTTGAAATTTCAGCATAAAAGTTGAAAGACAGATGATTCAAGTTTACCCATAGAATACAGATTAGTGTGAGCCAGTGCTTCCCGAGCTGTGAGGGGTATGAGAGTCTCAGTGCCTGCTCTAGGTGGACCCGAGTTGAGAGTTGTAGGTGTGCTCCACTGATTACAAAGATGTCAGATGTGGGAAATGCCATTTTAACCTTGCTTTCAAACCATGTTAGTTAGCTGTCACTAAAACAAATACCTGTGATAATCAACATATTAGAAGAAAAGATCTATTTTGGCTCCTGGTTCCAGTGGTTCCAGTCCATGACTAATTGACCTCATTGCTTTGGGCCTGCACCAGGGCAGCACAGCGTGGTGGGAGTGTGTTGTAATAAATACTGTCTTGTATAAGGATAAATGGGAACTGAGATTGACAAAGCAAATAGTGATTTGTGGCTGAGAGGAAAAATTGAAAGCAACTGATAACCTTTTAGTAAGATAAGATCCTCATCTTTCCACCTTTATCATTATCCTGATTGTGTAACAGGCTTAGAGTAAGTTAATTGCTCGAGTACAAAAAGGTTCAGGGTAGTTACAAAGCAATTGCAAAGAAATTCAGATTTCTTGTTTTCTTTCTTCCTCACACCTCAGGTGCCTATGACTAAAGGCGAGGTATAATTTGCAACAAACATTTGGTGAAAGCAAAATAATATTTCTTGTCGCATTCTCCCTGACCTGTCAGAATTCAGACTCAGCTTTTGCACACTAAATGTTAAGTGATAACACCACCTGTCATTTTACCACCAGGGTTTTTTTCCCCTGTAAAATGTTACCCAGGAACTGGTGGTGTATTATGATAGAGTGTGTGCTTAGCATGTGCAAGGGCCTGGGTTCAATCCGCATCGCAAAATAAATAATTAAATGTATAAGATTAATAAAACGTAAGATAAAACCTTTCCGTAGTAGCAAAGGAGTCCTTACCCGAGTACATGCCCAGAGGGAAAGCACTGAATAATTTGAAGTAGAATTCTGTTATCTTTGCATGGAAATGCTGAGTTAGTTCCAAATACCTCAACAGATCAAAATGAGGTGCTGACACTGACTCCCCTAGCTGTCCTTTACAGCTCACAAAAACGTGTTCATGCTTTATTTAACACTGTTGTCTTAAAAGAAAAAAAGACTTAAAATTGAACTGAGTACTGGGCTCATGTCCTTTTTTTTGTTTTGTTTTGTTTTAACTGTGTCCTTCACATACAGCAGCCCTCTAAACTCTTTTAACACTGGAGTGGGAATTAATGTATATAAAGATGCCTTAGTTATGACTACGATCTGCACTATCTGTCGCTTCATCAGTTTTCCTTTCTCTCCTTTTGAGTAACTCTTTAGAAAGCAGGGGAATAGTGATTTACAGAGGAAAGTGTGACGCTGACAAGTGGGCATTCATTGAAGAAATCTTGACTTGCTGCAGTATTAAAAGATGGCTGTCGTGTGTTGTCTTTGGTTGGTCTGTGTCCATGCTGGCTTCCAACTAATGCAACTCAAGGAGAATTCTTGTCTCAGTGTTTGAGTTTTCTTTTAGAATAGGTTGGGGAAGGCCTAAGGCTTACCATGTAAAATAAAATTTGGCTTTTAAAAATAAAACATCTTGGGCTACTTCTCCAGTGTTTGTTCGTGATCCTTGCTTAAATGTGTATGAGTAATTCTAGATGCTTAACAGTTAAAGACATTCCATTTAAGGGTTAGGTTTTAGAAAATCATAACCATTTTCTATCAGTTAACCACTGAGTCTTTGGAAAAATCCTAAATCAGTGAAAAACACTACTTGTCCTATAAGATCAATTCAGTCAAATCAAGCTTTTGAAAGATATGTGTGCAGTTAACTAAAATAGAGTATGATGGCACTTGTGATATAGACAAGTGTGGAAAAAAAGGGAGAATGTTTTGTCAAAGGACCTTAAAAAGTTAGAAAAAAGTGGTTTTAGGATTTTGGGGAAGAAAACTAGGCTTTCAGTTCTAAGAGTGTCCCAGGCAGAAAAAATGGCAACTGCATGAGTTTAAAGGCAGCATGTGGGCTTGTAGCTCATGGTGAGATGAAGGAAAAGTAAGCATTTTGCATTTGTAGAATTAATTCTCGGCTTAGTGTAAATAGAATAAACTTTAGTGAATCTATTTTGGATTAGAGCAACATTGTATAATGGAAGCTGAGGCAATGTCCTGTTCTTTGGAATGGGTTACCTTCATGGTTTACAGATTTTGCATGAAGGAGTTGAAGGTCTATCGGGAGGAGCTGGAACTCCTTTGCACATTGTGCGTGATTTCATACTGGAAGACATAAGTTCAGAAGAAGAATGAGTATTTTAACCATGATCTTAGACAGCCAAGCAGTTATGATAGTTAACTTTGTGATTCTTGCTTGTGAAGGAATCCCTAGAGCTGAGGTTGTCTGGCAAAAATCTTTCTGTGTAATCAACAGCTGCACCTTCCTGTACCACTCATGAGCATGCGAAGAGCTTGAGAAAGTACTCGAGGTCTGGCTTGGGAATGTATCCAGGAAGATTTTGTCTGAGAGTATATGTAGCCTGTGGACCAGGAATCAGTCAATATCCCGGCCTGTCTGTCTGTCTGTCTGTCTCTCCGTGTCTGTCTCTCATTCTCTGTGTGTCTGTGTGTCTCTCATATTGAATGCAGGGCTTTTGCACCAAACTATACCCTCAGTTCTTTTTTATTTAGGAGCTTGTTAAGTTACCCAGGCTGGACTTGAACTTAGGATCCCAGAGTGCTGGATTACAGGTGTGTATCATACCTGGCTAGGTATATCCTTTTATAGATATTTACGATCTCAAACTTAGCAGAGTGGAGAACTGTGGACCAGGAGAAGCAAAACATCTGTATGGGTTCATGATTGTAAGTTCATCATTGGAGCAGACATGGACAGAACAAATATAAATACTCCATGTTTGTTAATCTCCATCTCTTAAAGGCATTGGAGAAAGGCAGCATATTAAAAACTTGTTGCACATAGGTTGTTCCATACCTATGTGCTTGTTGCACATAGGTATTCAATTGTTTCTCGATGTTATTTGTCACAAAGGCCAAATCAGTTTAGCTTCAGTACCAAAGGAAAGCATTGCAGTAATGGTATTATGGGGTTCTTCCTTCCTATCCTCCTCCAGTGCAGGAAGTGAATGGAAAGGAGGAGGAATGCACTGCAAACTCCGGAAGTGCCCCTCGGTTCTTCTGCTCCACGCTTCTTTCCCCAGAGTAACTTTCTTTGCTTCTGTGTTATCATTTGTCTATCTCACATTGCGATATTTTCCTTGTAATTGCTCAGCCAGGTCCACTTCCCAGGTCACTGCAGAGAGAATCTCACTGGCCCAGCTTAGATCCAGGCAGCAGTTAAATGTCAGCTTTGTTGACTTCTCTCCAGGAATAAATGATGTTGCTGCTTTTCTCATGGTGAAGAGATATTATCATTTTAATAAAACTATCAATTTCTTTTATGAATAATTTGTATTCCACTTTGAAAATCAATGATTTACAAAACAGGGCCCTAGTAGTGCTGGATTCTGATTCTTAATGAAAGGCTATTGTGTTGTGAGTGCCCTTAATTGTAACTTGTTACATTAAATTTCTTTCAATTTACATTAGTTGGCTTGTAATCATAAGTTGTTTTCCTGAGAAAGTCAAGTTATATGTTCTTGTCTTTCCTTTAGGTTCCTTGGAAGTAAAACTTGGTTTTAAGCCATTTGTCGGAGACTGACTTTTCCTGTTGTCTGGAAAAGGCAATCATTAAAATTTTGTGCACAGCATTGAGAACCTTCTTCATTCCTAGTACACTGAAAGTGTCTGCCAACACTTCATTAGTAACATGGAGTATAAGTTAATGATACACCAAGGTTAAAACCTCTTATATTCAATTAGAGGACCTATTAGCTTTGAAAACAGTAAATAATAACTGGCATTTACTGAATTTTAAATAGGATCTCCATGTTGTGTTTTTATTTCAGAGCGCATCTACCATTTTGTGTTATGCGTGAAAGCTTGATGTTTTGAGAAGGCAGCTACCTTTTAGCATTTAACCTAAAGTCTCTTCCTGATATTAATGTGGAATATTTCCTCCCTTTAATTGCTAACATGTTTTTCAAATATTTACACACAATTTTTGAGGTGCTAATTGGTCCTAGAATAGCTGATGGATGGTAAACTGTCGGAGTCAACATTAACTTAAAGCAAATCCACAATAAATTTTTGTATGCTGGCCTGGAATTGCAGGCATTTGTGTCTTAAATGCATCACTAGTCTAGCAGTAAAATACATAAAACAGCAGTAGGCAGTTTTAGTGTCTACCTTACCAGGGCCTCAGGATGCCAGCTACTGGGTCTGCCCCAGCGGAATTGGATGGCGTCTGTTTTAATATTGTGGTATAGTGAGGGTCTTGGCATTCTTTTGAACAAAGATGCTGCTCATTATGTGTTTCTTGCAGCTCATGTGGCCCAGTAGGTTAAAACAAAACAAAGCAAAACCTTTCTTCTAAAACCCTGACTGGGGGAGATGGTTCACACCTGTAATCTCAGCACTCAGGAGGCTGAGGCAGGGGGATCACTACAAGTTCGAGGCCCGATGGGGCTGCATGGTGAGTTCAAGGCCAGCCTGAACTACATAGTGAGACCCTATCTCAAAAGAAAAAAAAAATCCACTATTTGATTAATATAAGCTTTTCTATTTCATGCTGGCATTTGCCTCATACTTTTGTCTTTGTCTCGGATTTTCTTTGACTGGAATTTGCCGTCTCCGTCTTAGCTGTGCGTCGCCTTGCACCGGGAGCTCTGCAGAGCAGGGCCCCACCTCCTCCCCTGTGTGCAGTCCTCAACCTGCGCTGCACGGAGAACTTGCTGTGTATCCAGCGCACCATCTTGACAGTCTCTCTTCCACTGGGTTATGCTAATTCCGCAGTGATTGAGAGTCTTTTAAAGGCCTTATTTTCTCAAATGCAGAGCATTTATTTCCCAGGGCATTTTCCTTGTCCTGTTCTCAGCACTCAAATTCAGTGGGCTGGAGCCAAAGCCCCCTTTTGTAATGAGCTGAAGGAAGACATGGTTCTGACTCAGGGATCTTGCTTGGCAATCGCGGCAGCAAGGTCTTGTTATTCCCATAGCTGCTGAGGACTGAAATGTCAGAGACCATTTTCTGGGCTGAGTCGATTGATGCTGATTGGCCACCGCTGTCCTGAACCATCTGCGGGGTGTCACCAAGGATGGCTTCAAGCCTTTCTAAAGCAGTCACACTGTTCAGTTGTTTGCTGTATTATGTAGCACTGGTCAATGAAGCCTGAGAGTTGGAAGCAGCTGGTTTATCTGAGGGTGTAGAGTCACTTTCAGTCCGCACCGATATTGTTTTAATAGGTTTTACTCTTATACTTTGTTGGTTATTTTAATAGTTTAAATGCTTTTTAGCCTATCTGTGAATAAACCCTTAAAACTAAAATATCTTTTGTGGGCCATAGTTTAAAGTAGTTGGCTCCTGAAAAGCAAACTGATACTTATTTGATTATTGGAATATTTTCTTCAAAGTGTGATTTTGTTTTGAAACACTGAGTCTAAAATGAGTCTAAATCTGTTTTCAGAAACACTTCTGCCTAAAACTTAGTCTTGGACGTATCTGGTTCTGTGGTTTTTCTGCCCCTCAATCCTTGCCCAGCTCTTTTTGTGGCAGACTCAAAACACACGTTGAAGGGATGGTGAAACTGGACCGCCACACAGGTGTTCTGGAAGAGCTGTGTCTTCAAAATATGTCGGCTCATCCTGGTGGCCTGTGGTGACCTGGACTCAGTGTCATGGGTCTCATGGGAGCAGACTGGACTGGTCTTTCTCTGCACAGGGCTACACTGAGTGTCCTCTGTGTACAGCACTTTGTCAGTGCAATTCCCCAGGAAGCTCCCTACCCAGCAAAAAAAAAAAGATGAGGCTTTAAAACAAACAAACAAACAAACAAACAAACCAACAAACCTGGAAGAGTCAGTCTATAGTACAAAACAGACAGCACGCAGGTGAAGAAGGAGAGGGCGTGGCTTCTAGAGTTCCCACCATGGTTCCCATGCCAGTCCCCAGAGTGCTCAGTCCTGATTGGTCAGTTTTATGTAAATGAGTGAAACAGCCATGCCTATTCCTGATTGGTCTGTATTTACATATGGCTGTAGGAAGAAGTGCATTGGCAGGTCCAGGTTAATGGGACTTTCTGTTGGGGTGTTCATCTTTGGGGCAGGAATAA
>PVJX010005991.1:45740-81140 GCA_004027295.1 Dolichotis patagonum | reverse complement strand
TTTTATTTAAATCTGTTATGATTGATAGCATCAAGTCTAAAAGTATAGGCAACTACATTGAAGATGACAAGATTCACTAAGATACCCACTCTGGTTTGATTATTACTTGCTTTTGAAGTCTTATAATGTCTCCAATGCTTCGTTTTTATTAATGTTGTTATACACTGCTGAGACATCATGGTAACCATTGAAGATCACCTTGTATTGCGCTTTTATATGACTTTTTTGCTTCATGCTTTTGTAGGAATTGTTTTGTTTTATCTTGATTTGTTTTGTTTTTCCCTCTAATACAGAAATGATAGATACACATGTAGAGACTCATGCATGTGTAGAGCTTATAAACATTTTACGAGAACCAACTATATAACACATGTTGATATGAACAAATACTTTGAAGAAAAAGAGACACTACAATACCCAGTGCTGATTCCATAATGTCATGATGTGAAGTCCAGCAAAATTATCATTCTTTGTTCAAAGTGATTTTAGCTTGTTTTGTTTTGTTTAAGTTCAACACACATGAAGGTATGGACAGCTGTTTTGAGGAGAATGAGAGACACTATGACAGTCGTTCTTGGCTTACCTATTGTCTGGTCTTGAAGACCTGAAACGCCCTCCTTGTCCTGCTCAGATCAATTCCATACTATGCTGTTTCATGTGAATTCCCTGTATGTGAAAATATGGACAACTATTTGTAAGAAAACAAGAGTCAATATGATAGAGAGTGAATATCTCCGATTGTCTAGCTTTGAAATTTATGTCTCTTACATTGCTTTCTTGTGATCCCCTTTGTTCTGTTTTGTTGTTACCCTTTTGATATAATTGCATATATATTTCAGTGGGTAAGATGGATGACCATATTGCTGTTTTTGTCAGATTGTGGAGCAGAACTGTTAACAGTCTCACTGTTTGAATGTCTACTTCACATGTTTTAACTTTGTAATTTGAGCAACTATTTCCAAGAAGTCTGTATGTAATTTGTCAAGTAATAATTTCTTAGGTTTTTTTGTTGTTGTTCTTTTCCTTTTTTCCATGGAATTCTGTATTGTTGCTGCCCTTTATTCTGTTTTTTTTCTCTTTAAATAAAATTTAAAAAAACAAAGAAAGCACATTACCACTAATCTCCACTTCCAAGATACACCCACTTTCTTTGGACATACTCATCCCATTGTTCTTACCACTTTCTGCAACAGTTCTGGAAGTGCTTTCTTTTGTCTGTCTTGCCTGTACCATCATGGCTGCTTCCATGTTTTGAATTGATTCAAAATGTTTATTTTCCATGGTCATTTTGACTTGGAGGAAGAGCAAGGAGTTACATAGTGGATGAAGGCACTGTAATGCTTTTTCCAAGCCTTTCTATCTCTGATTGCCATGCAGCAGGGGCATTCACTGAATTTTTTGATCATGATCAACAAGAAATGAAATGGGACTTTCAGAACTGCTTCAGAAAGCTACAAAAACAATGAAATAAGTATGTTTGAAGCAAGGAGCATTTTGAGGGGGATTAATGCCATGTGTTTTTTTCTGTAATTTTTTTTTAATTTAAACACAAAAAGTATTTTCTGCCTTTGTATTTCAGCTACTCCTAAGGCTGCTAGTCTTAACATAATCTTTTGTAACTTGGTTTCTGAGTTGCCTACTCAGTTTAAATTAAGACTACTTAATTTAGTCTGATCTTCCATAGATAAAGTTCAATAAACTCCATGGAGTACATCAAACACATTCTTTAGACAAAAAGTCACCACTTTTCTGTGGCCCACCTTAGTTAAATTTGTCAAAACAAAATAAAATAACAGTAAACGAATGTGGATTATATCATAGGCCACCAAGCAAGTCCCCATAGCCTCCTGCTATAATCCTCCTTTTGTAATAATGGCAATACCAACATGAATAGTATGAACAAGTGATGAGGTCTGTTGACACTTATTGAGAATTTATCATGTATGGCGCCACTCACTTTTGTAAATGTTTTAATGGTATTGAACTACTTAATTTCATAACCACCTTATGGCCTACATACCGTTTGTGGGAACATTTTGTAAATGAGAAAACCAAGATTCAGATAACAACGATATCTGAGGTCAGTCTTTGAATGACAGGATCTTAACACTACAAGGATCCATGAAGTACATAGTCAACTAGTTTATTCCCCAGTATGTGTGATAAACTAAGAAATTTTATCCTTACTCGCAAAAGATTATAATTCATAATACCTGAAATCTGTAAATATTACCTTATGTGGATATAGGTTTTTTTAGATGTGATTATGTTAAGCATCTTGATCGTGGAGAAATTACCCTGTGTAATCCAGGAGTACCCTAAATATCATCTCACACATCTTCATAACTTGGAGGCAGAGATAGGTCACACACAGTGCAGAAGACAATGAAAAACTGAAGCTCTGACTGTCCGTCCACACTTCTCAAGCTAAGAATTCCAAGGAGATTTATAGGATCTTTCCAGCCCACACTATCTGAGAGATAAGTAAATTGCAAGTAAATAAGTAAATCCTAAGTAAACCATGAGTAGATTTATAGGATCATGGGGGTTTATTTGTACAAGGCCAGTGCGGCAACACAGGGAGTTTACTGGAGGGGACCCTTCTGAGAATGTTGAGTGGAGTTCTGCTGGTATAGCAGCTGTGGGCCTGTGACCAATCCAAATTCAAGCTTGCTGACTGGTCTAAATCCAAGCCTACTAAATGGTCCAAATTCAATTTCACTACTCCATTCAAATTCAAGCCACAGTAGTCAGGGAGCACATCTCCTGGAGCGCGTGCAGGGCATCTGTCATAGTATCTGTTCATCCCAAGTGCAGTCATGGTGTTTGATTGACAGGTGTCACATTGTAGGGCTAAAATTGGGAAATCTAGCTGTGTTGATTACAGCTTACTGGGGTTTGGAAATGTTGGGGATTTTGGTAATGGTGTCAGGTCTCTTCTCCATCTCTACCACATTAAATATGATTTCCTTGCTCCTTCTGCAGAGATAGGGTAGCAGTATGTGGAGTGGCTGTAGCAGGGAAGGAGGCCCACTCCTGTCAGAGCTAAGCTGGGAGGAGAGCAAGGCAAGTTATGGAGAAGGAGCATGGGATAGAGAAGGAAGGCAAGGGGAAAGAGTAAGGCAGTCATTGGCCAAGCTGCGCCCTCTCTGGCTGTCCTAGGGGAAAAAGAGAAGTCAGGCATTTGTCATCTGCCTCAACATCATCCGTGATTATACATTTCAGATATGTTCTGTTCGAGCTCATAGAGTTGCTTTTAGTTAATGAACAGGATGTCAAGAAATTTTTAAAGAATATCATCTGTGACTTTTATATTTAGGATTTAGTTATCAGGTATTAAACCAAATTGAAACAAAAACTGTTTCCTAAATAATCATCAAAAAGATTTTAACATAACTACAAATACAGAGGGTACCATGAATTTTAGTTTTTAAAAGTTATAACTATAGATATACTCACTTTCCCTAAGTGCTGGTAGATTTTACACCAATCTAACAAATTACTCTGAAATAGCATGTACATAATTCCATCACAGGATGGCCAACAAGGGTGACACTGTCCATTCCAACCCATTTCTCTTTCTAAATGAAAATAAAAATATGGTCCATAGTCAGAACTTTTTCCACTCCACACAGCCATAATTAGCCATGGCACAGAAGACCTGGCGCTCACAGTCAAAGGCTGCATTTTCATTGCCCAATAAAAATTTTCATCATTTTATGATTTTAGAAAAACCAACTTAACCTTTTCTATTTTGTGTGTATTGCTTAGGCAAGGATTTTTCAAACTAGCACTATAGACATTTTGGATAGTGCCAGAGAATAATTATTTGTTATGAGAGGTTGTCCTATGGATTGAAGAATGCTTAGCAGTATCCCTGGTCTCTGTGGACAAGAATGCCAGTAGCACTCTCCCATCCTATATCCAAGTATGAAAATCAAAAATGTCAAATATCCCTTGGGGAACAACATCACCTCCCAGTTGAAAAATCACTGTTTCAAATCAAGCATTAATGCTAAGCAAAACAATAAACTGACTGAATTAGGATAAAGTTTCTTTAAAAGCATAGAACCAAGATATCTTCTACATTGATGTTTTAAACAAAATAATAAACTTATAAAACTGGACAACAAAAGTCCCCTTTCATAATTAGGTTATATTCCTTTAAAAGAGAAATTAAGAGTTTATTTCTAGGAAGCCAATTTCGTGACTGATCTCCAGGCCAAAAGATAGCTTGTGCATGATTCATATGTCTTCCACAGTTTTCACCTTAGGTTTCTGGGAATGAGAATTGTAAAGGCGATACTTGATTTACATGGCTTACGCTGATGCCCGGAGCAGGTGTGTACCCACAACAGGTCTATTCATATATGTATCTAGAGCATCAGAGGCTGTGTTCTTGAATTACACATAAGCAGTTTCATTAAGTTAAGTGGACAACAGGTACATTTTAAACTTTCTGTGTGATTTTTGGAGTGGAAGTCAGGAGAAAAGGACTTAGGACCAACTGAGAAGCTTTCCTCCTATTTTGATGTCAAAAAGGGAATCTTTTTTTACAGCAGATAAAACTGAGATTTACTGGTTACTGGGCTCTCAGTTGCTATACAAAATCACCTTTAAGGGAAATTGTGAAGTTTGCTTTCAGGTCTTATTTCAAAAATATCAAAATTATTAACATATAATTTTTAAAGAACATCAGTAGTATGAGTTTTTGTGATTGTAATGTTGAAACCAAGTGGCTGAATTTTAAGAAGTTTCTAATTGCACTATGATTTCTTTTTCTAAATATATAGATAGTTGAAATTTTTAACAATAAGAGGGGTATACTACTTATCCTAGTTTTTAGAATAAAAAAATTTATAACCCAGCTTTCTTATCTAAATACAGTAATACTTACAACCTCATAAGGCAGTCCATTAGAGTCTATCTCCTGTCACCAAGCAAGGACAGAGCTTAATGGCTGGTTTCCATTTCTGATATGCTCAGCCAGCAATTCATCTCTGCACATCCCATAAAGATAATGCATGCACAAACAAATATAGACATGTTTTTATTGTTATTATTTTTAATCAGGCATCACCATACACGCAAAGTTATAACCTCCCATTCCTGGCACTGCAACCACTCCCTTCTAAAAGCAAACCACACAAGCCCTGCCCCAGCTCCTGTACCAGCAAGTTAAAGGTTTTTGCTGAGGATCTTTTTCAGCTTTGCAAAAATAAATTCAAGGAATTTTGTAGGCTGAAAGTAGAGTGGTCTAGTGTTATTGCCAGAAAGATGCATTCCTGCCCCTCCTTTTGACAAAGTGTTTTATTCCTTTGACTAGAGGAATCTCAGTAAGCAAGAAAAGCTACCCTTGAATTGTCATCTCTTAAGAGGAAGCTGACAGTGTTAATAGTTCAAGCACAGGTTGATTGATGAGATGGTTCCAGCCTGAGAGGTTGGCAATCTTTGTCATTGCAAGAATGAAGCAAGGAGCTTTACCAACCAAAACTCTTGTGTACCTCCTCCTCCGTCTCCTCCCCCTCCTCCTCCTTCTCCTCTTTTCCTCCTCTTCCTCTTCCTCCTACCCTACCCAAGAACATGAGGGAGGAGTACTACTCTTACTAAAAACAGAAGGAAGGCTTTTGTGATTTGAGATTTGCTGACATTACAGATTCAAGAACTTTGTCTTGAAAACTGGGCGATTCCTCCACCAATAATTCTTAGTGAGAAAAGTAATATCCAGAACACAGGGGCAAATCTAGGTGTTCTGAGGCCTAGAATTTCTCTGATACAGGAGACTCTCTCTTAGGTATAAATTTAAAAGTATAATAGTTATTCACAATGTGAAAAGAACTTGTGAAAATTATCTATTTTAAATGCTGCAAAAAAATCACCACAAACATTAAAAGATTCAGAAAATAGTACATGTATCTTTGCTTAACAACCTAATACATTTTTTACATTTTGTGACTATGTATTCTTTGTCTCATATTAATATAATAATACTGCCATGTAATTGTCTAAAGAGAGAATAAAAGGTAAGCCTTATGTATACATCTACAAATAGGAATACAATTCCTTGTCATTATTGTTAAAAGCTTTTCCTTCCACATTACAATACATTAAAGGCAAAGTGAAGTTTTAGTGTAGATGTCAAATTTTCTTTCATATGAAAATTGGAAGTCTGGATTTTCCAGTGATGAGCTGTTGATTTTATGCCTAAGATTATTTTCCCCCCATGAACACATCTCTTAATCCTCTGGTCCTCTGCATTGTTATCACAATGCAAGATGATTTGTCATGGAAGTTAGTTTTCCTAGGATCTTCCTCATGCAAGAATAGCTACCAATATACTAATGATGTATAGTACACAAATATAGTTATTCAACCTAAACTATATGCATTTCAACTGTGTCAGCTGCTATCCGGCATCAATACACACAATACAAACAATCAAAAGTCAAGGTACAAGGACACAATTATCTTAACTGCAATTAAAATGCAATGGTTTTGTGAACTTTACAAGGATATACCTATTTGAATGCATTTTAAGTGAAGGGACTGAATCTTTCATTAGCATGAAGGTGAAATCTGCTGCAGGGAGGACAGATAAGGCTATAACACTGTCCACACCTGCTCATCCTGTCCTTATTTGTCACCATATATTTATAAACTCCTTACACCATACAGTAGGACTGGCAAGAAAGTTAAGTAAGTATCTTCTACTATGAAAATCTGTAATACCAGGATGAACGTACTAATTGCAAAAGGAAGAAACCATGTAGATTTCAGCATACAATCATCAACACCTGATCTCAGAAACAAGGAAAAGAGGACATAGATGCAGAATAGTTGAAGAAATATATACACAAAGACAACTTAATTCTGCATGCATTCATTAATTGCTGGCATTATATACCATTGGTCCAAGTACTGTATTCACTGTTGGAGATGTATATACAGGACTTTGACCTCTGAGGGGTCCTTATCAAGAAGAAAATGTGTGAATTCACAGTCACATATGAAAAAGAAACATGTTTCTAGCCAAGCATGTAGTATATGACCATGGAGTATTGTTGTGAGTTTAAGGGCTACATAGTGAGTTTAAGGCCAACCCCAATTACATGGCAAGGCTCTGTATCAAGAAAAAGAGAGTATGAGCAAGAGAGACTGAGAGTAAGAAAGAGGGAAGGAGGAAGGGAGGTAGGGAGAGAGAGAGAGAGATAGAGAGCTGTCTTCCCATTTAAAAATGCATAAAATCATAAAAAAACTGCAAGATAAAATAGGTGAATATATAAAAGTATCTTCTTTTGGAGGAAGAATAATTATACAGTATAATAGAAAATCACAAAGGATAAATCTATAGATTTAATTATATTAAAATTAAGCACAACTCTCCTTGCCATTATCAACCAAATAAAAAGGCAAAAAATAAACTGAGGGAAATGTCTCATATATTTGTTGCAAATGAAAGGTAGATGTAATTTATATATCATGTACTAATATTAGTTGAGAAAAATCTATCCAATTAAAAAGTATGTATGTGACATGAATAGATGATTCACTAAAGAAAAACATGACCAAAACAAAACATATGAACAAGTACGCTAAGTAAATATAAATTTAACAAATCAGATATTACTTTTCACTTATAAAATTACAAAGACTTTTTGCTTTAAAGATAGAAATTAGTCCTGATGCAAGTACATTGGGAGAACTCCTTATTGTTAGTAAGAGTTTCACCTGATATAAATCTTGTGGTAGGTTGAATTAGGACCTCCAATGATAGGTTGAAAGTGTTGATATCTATGAAGAAATAGTTTTCCTTTCAAAACTATCCTAAGAGATAGGAATTAAGAGAGAAAAAAGAAAAATGTCATTCATAGTAGCACTATTTGTTATTGCCAAACAGTAATATAACTACTGTACATGCCCAAAATAGGAAATGTAATAAATTATAGTCTCTCTACGTATTAGTCATAGGTTTTTCTGTACAATTCCATGTCATAAAAGTATATCCAAAGTATAATATAAAGACATATTAAAGTAGGATATAAAGGTGTATACGTATGGAAAATCTTACAAAATCAAATTTACCATGGTGTGCTTCTAATACTATAAATGACAGGAATAAACACAAATTATAATAATAAATAAAGTAAAATCTATTGTGGGTAGAATGAGACCACACAAGGAATTACCAGTTACTTACCCCAAATCTGTTCTATCTTATCCTTCTTCTTTAACAATGTAACCCCCAGTTTTATTTTAAGATGCCTCCCACTTAAAATACTTTGCTTCCTAAGTTCCTGACTAGTAAGTGATCATGATTCTATATTCTGGTCAATAAGATAAAAGCAAGATTTTTGAGTAGCACTTTGGAGGTTATTTCTTTAGAGATCAGATAACTGGAAAGTTTTCTTTTTCTAATTCTTCCATTCATACCTGGAGTTCTGACAGGCTTGTGACAATGTCGAGGATAAAACTACATGCTAAACCCAGTAGATCAGGAATATAAAAATATTCTGGTTCTCCAATAACCATAGAAATGTTAAGCAACTATGGGAGGTTTTGTTTATGAACTAATTTATGTGAGAGAAGTACAGCTCTTATTTGAGTTAGATTTAAATTTTATGTTGTATGTACCTATACATAAACTTAACTAACACAGAAGTTATTTTTGACATATTTTGGTGATATTGGTAAAATAGATAATTAAAGCAACTCTTTCAACTGAAAACAAATACAAAACTTTAATACTAATTTTTAAAGATCACTTGAGGTTATGAGGAATAAAGAGTAAAATAATTATAGGACAGAGATTTAGGGGGAAAAGGGCTCAGAGAAACAACTCAAGCATCAATGATTGGTTGAATAAGAGTGTTGAAAACAGCCAGGAGCATAAGTAGAGCTTTTGAAAGACTTTTAGGATATGGAAACAAAAATTTAAAATTTAAGATGCCCTATGTTTTACATTAACAATACAAAAAGCTAAATAAACATTAAAAACAAAAATAAATCAGAAATATGCCAAGCTTCAAATGATAGAAAGATAAAATTCTAACTATTTCAAACCTTCTAATTGAAATAAGTTTATCCCAGATTGCTTATGTCTCTAGCTGCTTTACAAAAGGAAATATATTTTTGCTGAAGGAAAATAACATTATGTTTGATGACAAATTATTTTTTATTATTTATATACAGTATCTTATATTCTAGAATGAGTAGAACACAAGAAGGAAAAATTGTGATAAAATAGAGACAGAGACTGAGAGTAATGAACAGGACCAAAGCAAATTTTCAAGTATTACTGTTTTCATTCTCTGGTTCTCCACCCCTCTACCTTCACAGTCATAACTACCTTCACTAGTATAACTAGACTCTATGAATCTCTAAATAATTGGTTAATTTTATGCTTTTGCTGTTGAATACTGTTCTAATGGGGAAGTTGTTCTATTTAGTAGATATTTACTATAGTTAAGTAGTCAAAATGTGGTTCAACTTAGTGTTCATCTTGTAACTTGCATCTCTTTTTCTATGGCTTTTTCTAGGCAGTACTCTTTTAGTCCCTAGTCAATAGTCAGTTTGTTTCTGGTACTATAATGATGCTGGACTTGGTGCTATAGCCAAGATCATAGCTGTCGCTATTGCTTAATTTTCTTGGAATACCAATATCTGGATTGCCTTTGAGTCATTAATAATACTGTGGCCCTTTCCTGAAAAACTGGGTACAGGGATGAATATGCTTCAACCTCCCACCTCAAGTACATAGGGGTAGTAAATCCCAGGAAAAAAGACAAAGGCCAATAATCATCTATGCCCAGAAGATGCTGCTGAAAAGTAAATATTCACTAAAGAGGTCTCCATAGTAGAAAAAAATTTTTAAAAAACTTTCCACTACAATCTACCCACAAATCTACACACAAATACACACATACAAATAAGTAAATAAGTAAATAAAATTTTAAAAATAGAAATATGAGAAGACAAGGAAACAAAATGCCTCCAAAACCTCCCAACTCCCACAAACCTGACCCACTGGGTCATTGAAGTGGAGGGAAACAAAAGTTTCACACCCAAATTATTCAAAATGGTATCAGGGGAGACAAAAAAGCAGATATGTAAGGCATTTAGCAAGCTCACAGAAGATAAAAGTAAAAGAAATTGGGTCAAATAAAATGATCAGTGAATCTACCTGAACAATAATATAAAGCTAGAAAAGCTACACAAAAGAATGAAAAACATGAAGGCACAGCATAGAAAAAAATCAGCATCCACAAAAAAGACTCCAAATAGAAATTCTAGAGATAAAAAAAAAATCCTTTCAAATGTATGGGCAGCAGAAGTGGCCAATGTGAGAACAGTGTCTAACCTAGAAGACAGTACTGTTGTTGGTCACCAATTAATGAGAGATACCAAAGAAACGACAGAGCATGAAAAATGGATCCAACAGTTCACAGAGGGTGCAAAGAAGCCCAAGATTAATTGGAATGAAATGAAACATCAGAAGACAGAATAATTGCCATTTAAAAACCTCTTTACTGAAATAAAGCAGAAAACTTTCCAAATTAGAGGGAAGAATTTACCATACAGATAGAAAACAGACAGAGCCACAAATAGCCACAATCAGAAAAGAACTTCTCCACAACACATCATAGTAAAAATCCCACAAGTCTAACAGAGGAACAGAATTTTAAAAGTGGACAGAAAAACAGCAACAGATCATTGATAAGGAAAACCCAATTAGAATTACAGCAGACGTCTCAACACAAACATCAAAGGCTATGAGAGCTTTGCGTGAAGTGTTTTTCAAGTCCTAAGACTTCCAACCAAAAGATTTTCAACCCAGGGTGATACATCTTGCATACTTCTGAAACTGATGAAGAAATAAGATACTTTCATGATAAAGAACTTCTAAAGAAATCTGTAATCACCAAAAGAATGCTAAAAAAAATTCTGAAAAACACCATAGAAAGAGACAATGAAACTAACAGTGACAAAGTAGAATAAAAACACCAGGTATGGTAGGCAGCAAGTAGTAGGGAAAATAGGAAACCAGCAATCAGAAAGAAGACAATAACAGAAATAAGTCAATAGCTATCAGAAATAACTGTCAATGTGATAATCTCAATTCCATAATCAAACTACACAGAGTGGCAGAATGGCTAAAGAAATAAAATCTAAAAATAACTCTATTCAAGGTGCACATCTAACCCAAAAAGAAACTCATAGGTTAATAACTCTAAGGTTGGAAAACACTATGCTATGCAGTGGAAACCAGCCCCCCAAAAAACAGCAGGGGTATCCATTCTGTATTCAGACATATTTGACTTCAAGCCAAAATTGGTCAAAAAAATAATAATAAACCAAAGAAAGAGAAGGTAACTACATATTAGTTAAAGGGATAATCTAACAGGAATGGATTAGTAATATGTATGCTACAAATAGTAAGTTTAACTTTAGAAAAAAGTATTAGTGGGCATACAAAACCAGATAAACATAAACACGATTATAGTGGGGGACATCAATATCCCACCAACACAAATAGATCAATTACACAAATAAATCGACATAAATCAGGTATGGCAGCGCATGCTTGTAATCCCAGCACTCAGGAGGCTGAAGCAAGAGGATCATTGAGAGTTTGAGACCAGCCTGGGCTACAAAGTGAGTTCAAGGCCAACCTAAACTGCATAGTGAGACCAAAACAAGTTAACACGGGTATAGAGTTAAACAAAATATTCAAACAACTTATAGATAGCTACAGATGCTCCACTCAACAATAGATTACACATTTTTTTTCAGCAACATGTGAAACTTTCTCCAAAATAAACCATATATTAGTCAATAAAGCAAGCTTTAGAAAATGTATAAGAAACCATGCCATTTATGTTTTCATATCATAGCACAATAAAGTTTGAAATCAATGACAGTAGAAGACAGGAATTATACAAACTAAACAATAAAATCTTAAACAATGGGTTATACAAGAAATTAAGGAAGAAATAAGAATTTCTAAAATTAAACAGTACCAATACAACATATGGGAACTCCTGCTTACAATGATAGCAGTCCTAAGAGTGAAGTGTGAATGACCACACCACAACACAGTAAGCAAAAATAAGTAACTTAATAATCCACCTCAACATCCTAGAAAAAGAATACTTTAAACCCAAAGTTAGTGCAACGAAGGAAATTATAAATATTGGAGCAGTAATCGAGGAAATTCAGACAAAAAAAATGAATCAGAATTGGTTCTCAAAAGAATAAATGAAATAGGCAAACCCTTAACCAATCTGGACCAAAAAAGAAGACCAAAACAATGCACATAGAAATGAAAAAGGTGCATTGCAATGAACACTACCCAAATCAAAAAAAGATTATTAATAATTACTTCACGAACCTGTATCCTAATAATTAGAGAATACTGAAGAAATGGAGAGATTCTTAGATACATATGAATGACCAAAACTGAACCTAAAAGAATTAAAAGGCCTCAGTTATCTAACACCAGTCAATAAAATTAGAACAATAATAAAAATCCTTCCAATCAAAAAAAAGGTACATGTTTGGATGGGTTCACTGCTGAATTCTACAAAACCTTCAGGGAAGTACTGACACCAATAATCCTCAAGCTTTTCAATGAAATTGAAAGGGAAGGAGTATTCAAAGTCATTTCTGGAAGCAACAATTACCCTGATTCCAAAACCAGTCAGGGACCAGACCAAAAAAAGAGAACTATAGACTAATTTCTTTAATGAGTATAGATGCAAAAATCCCCAACAAGATATTGGTAAACAGAATATATTGAATAGTCAAAAAGTCATACAGCATAACCAAGTAGGTTTTATCCCAGGAATGCAAGGACGGTTCAACATATACAAGACAATAAATGCAATAGGTCACATAAACAGAGGCAAGGACAAAAATCACGTGATTATCTCAAAAGTCACAGAAAATATTTTTGACAAAATCCAACATTCATTCTTGCTTTACAAAAGAACACCAAAGAAAATAGGTTTCAAAGGACTTTATCTCAATCTAACAAAAGACATTTGTGCCAAAGCTACACCCAACATCACACTAAATGGAAAAAAATGGAAACTTTCCCTCTAAAATCAAGAAACAGATAAGGATGCCCATTGTCACCATTCCTCTTCAATATAATACTCAAAATATTAGCAAGCACTAGGCACAAAAGAGATAAAAGGAATATGTATAAGAAAAGAAGTCAAATTATCATTGCTTGCAAATGACATGAACTTTTACAAAGAAGACCCTAGAAAACCCACCAAAAGACTCAGAATTAATAACCACAATCAGTAATGCAGTAACCTAAAAAATCAACACACACAAATCAATAGTGCTCCTGTGCACTAATAATGAATCCACTGAAAAAGAAGTTAGGAGAAAAAAAAGACCACTCAAAACAGCACCAAGAAAACTTGAATACTTAGAAATTAAGCTAAATAAGAAAATGAAAGAGCTCTACAACAAAAACTTGCAGCATTCAGAAAAAGAAAAAGGAAGAGGAGACTAAAAATGTAAAGTTATCCTCTGTTCCTAGATAGGCAATAACAAAATAGTCATAATTCCAAAACTTATATACAGATTTAATGAAATATCAATCAAAATTCCAACGCCATTCTTCAGAGAAGTGGAGAAAACAACCCTCTCTGTAGAGAAGAAAGAACTCTTCTGCATTATTGGTGGGAATGTGAACCAGTGCAACCATTCCTCAAAAAATGAAATTATAAATTCTATTTGACTCAGATATTTCACGTCTAGATATTTTCCCAAAAGATTTAAAGATATCACATTACAGTGATAGATGTGTGCCCATGTTTTTAAGTATAATTCATAATCATTAAATCTTGGAAATGGCTAAATATCTCACAGATGAATGGATTAAGAAAATGTAGTATTGCAAACAATGGATGGGGGGGAATTCTCAAACAGTTTCTTTTCTGCCATAAAGAAAATTAAACTTGAGCCATTTGTAGGAAAATTGATACACCTTGGGACCATAATAAGTGAAATAAATCAGACAGACACACAAACCTAAGTTTCAGGTGGTTTCTCTTATATGATAAACTCAATGTATAAATAAAGAACAAAGATAATAGGAAGTAGAAAAGGTTAAGATGATCAACTGATGGAGGGAGAGAAAAGAACAGGGATTTTAAAAAGAAATTAAAATGTATTATATAAACATATCAGCTACTAATTAAAAAATCTCTATCAGCTAGAAAGATCTGAAGAGGCTAGCTTAATGTATCTGAATTTCAAAACAGCATTAGGAATAAATATAAGTTCCAAATACATTTTAGAAAAATTATCTTCACAAATATGAGAAAAAGTATTGCATAGAACTTTTACATGAAAACAATTCAAAGATCTAAAATGATGTGGAGACCAATATAAATTGGTGTGGTGTATAAAGCAACACAAAATCTTAGGTCAGTTTTAGGCTATATCAATAAATGCACCGTCCTGACAAAGAAAGTTAATAGTCCCATCAGACATTTCACTGGCCAGAACAAACTGGAATGTTGTGCTCAGTTCTGGCGGCAGGTCCAGGGGAAGGCTGCCAAAGTGATGAGGTGTCTGGAAACCATGATTTAAGGATGGCTGAGTCTAGGAAAAGAAGAAATCTAAAAGGAAACAAGACAACTGTCTCTGAGTACTTAAAAGACTGTGGTGAGTAACAGGGATTTGATTTTTCTATGAAACTTTATAGTCCAAATAAAGAATAATGGCTGAGTACTTAAGTTTGGTGTAAAGACATAGGGTAGACATGACCAAAATTAGAATTTTATTCATGAGAACTTTGTATCACTGAAACATTTTTCACTGTTACGTTTAAATTTAAGAAAGTGGTGCATTAAACATACCTCACCAATTAATTAATGATGATACTAATAAGATTCCATGTACTTAGCATCAAAGATAAGAAAATAGTAGCATATTTTAGAAGCCCCTGTGAGATAAAAATACCTTAAATTCATACTTCTTGCATCTTTGTTTTCCTTATAGTTTTACCACCATGTACATCTTCTTAAGTAATATATTGCACAGGTTTAAACTTTCTATGAGTTAATCATGCTGTTTATATTATTTTATTTCACACTTTCCCCCTTGGTATGAAATTTTATAATTCATCCATGATGATTGTATGTATGAATAGTTCATTTTTTCACTATTATACAGCACTCTTTTATGGTTTTATCACAGTGTATAAAGTCATTAATGCATACTGAGGTGTTTCTAGTTACAGACATGCTTGACTATGTATCCTGGCGCATGGGGAAAGAGCTTCTCGGGGTTATATAACAAGTTCACCTTCACTGCTAATATCAAACAGTTCCCAAGGGGCTTGACCACTTATTTTCCATCAACAATGAGTGAGTTTTCATTGCCTCAAGTTATTACCATCATTTGATATTTTCAGACTTTTGAAGCTGTCCATAGGGTATGTGTGAAAACTGTCAAATTGTGACCTGAACTTGTTATTCCCTAATACAAAGGAAGCTGGGTGCCTTTCAAATATTAAAGAACCATTGGTATTGTGTCTGTTTAAGATCTCTATTTTTTCCTATTTCTCTACTGAGTGACTATCTTTTTTCTAATTGATATATATACATACTAATGTTTTGGTTGTTTATAATGTTCTGCCCCTAGGGAGTCTTGTGCTTTTGCATTCTTTATGGAATTTTAAATGTTAATTTAGCATCTTTAAATACCAATCTAGTAGCATTTATTACTCTTTTACCTCTCTATTGAAAATTCTTTTCTATACTAAGTTAATAAAATAACTGTCTAGTATCTCCTTCATTTTTTCTAGTTTTGGTTTGATATATCTTTATTTCTCCGCCTATGGTATACAGTAGGGATTCGTCTTACCATTTTCAAACAATAATCACAGGTTGTTTCCACACATGCATGAGTATATTCAAGGAGTTTCCTTTCTGTTCTTTCAGTGTCTCTAGCCCTACATATATGTCATAATTTAATTGTTACAGCATTTTTTAGTCCTAACATGTGGCTGGGCAAGTCGTTCTCACAGATATATACACAGATGAGTGGCCCCCCAGACACACATACAGACCCATACCCACACATTACTTCTGCTCCTTAGGACAATAGGAACCTTAGTTTCTTGACATTTGCTCCAGCAATGTCCATTTTAATACCAGCTTATCAAGTTCCATAAAAACTAAACACTATAACATGAGAAATATCTTGGGCTGGGGATATAGCTCAATTTAACAGCACTAGTCTAACATGGGTGAAGCTCTGGTTTCAGTCCTCAGCACTATAGAAAAAAGTTCTTACAGAGATTTTTAGAGAATTCCTTATAACTTATAGACTTGGATAAATCTGATAATTACACCATAGTGCTTTCCTATCCAAGAATGTTTTTAAGATGTTTTCTTTCATTATTTTCCAATAACTTTAAAATTTTTATCACAGAAATTTTAAACAGTTAGATTTATTCACTTTCCTATCTTTTGTGGCTGCTGCTTTTCATAGGTCATTTATACCAAACACTCCTTAAGGATCACTTCATGACCTCTTGATCCTATCACTTGTCCCAGCTCTGCTGTCATGATCTTTTTCTAAACTAACTTTTCCAGCTTCATTCAGTTCCAGCATGGTGCCTTGCTTGCCTCTGATACACAACAGGAGGAAACACATGGAAACTCATCCATGTTCATTTGTATCAACCTGGAGGTACAAGATGGCACTATGGGTCAGTTTTTCAGCACCAAGGGACAGAAGAAGATGGAGAAACGTTCACCTTCTCCCCAGGGGGACTTTTCTGAGTGACAGTTCATAAGCTGCTTAGAAGGCCTTGCATCTAGACTAGTAACACAGATTTGCCTTTCATTTCTTTTCTTCCCATTTATTTCCCTACCCCTTATAACTGCTACCTAAGATCACATTCTCAAACCATCTAACAGCACATAGCCTTAAATTGAAGCTCCGCATCTTATGAAATTTAATTATATTTTCCTTATGTTTCTCATATATAGAGATGCAATGGACCTTTTTAAAAAAATACTGTATAAATAATTCTATTTGAGTTCCAAGGGGTAAGTCCTTTGTACACAATATCCATTTTCTCACAAACTGTGAGAATAATTACACCATATAAAAAACTTTCATATACTAATTTTATATGTAAAAATGTTGATAAATTCAGTAATTTTAAAATTTTTCTGCAGAATACTTAAAAATTTCTATGAGACAAGGTTTTACATCCTCCTGATATAAAGGAGAATATTTTCAACATTTCACATTTAAGTACGATGCTTATTTTAGGATTTTTATAAACTTTACATTACATTAAGAAATTCTTTTATTCCCATTTGTTCAGATTATATGTTAAGTGGCTATTCAGTCCCATGAATGCTTTTCATCTGTTTTATTAATTAGACATTTGATTTCTTTAATCTACTAATGTGGTAATTTACTTAACATCACTGAAATAAACCCACCTTGGTAATGATTGCTTCTTTTGTAGTCCCTTAACTTCATTTGCCAATATTTTGTATCCATATTTAATAATGGAATTCCCTAGTACATTTTAATTCCCCAGTGTGTTTATTCATATTCAATAATGAAAATCCTCTGTCTGATATTTCAGACAGAAATATCATTTTCAAAAGAAAAATGATTTATGTACTCTAAAGAGAAACCCGAATGTTGCCTGCTACATAGTGAGAAGGTGATATTAATCACATCAGATGAGCTGGAGAAGGATCTCTGTTCTCCTGAGTTTGTATGAGTTTTGAATTATCTTTTCCTTGAACATTTAGTAAAATTTACCATGAAGAAGTATGAGAGTTGGGGGGGAGGGATTTAGCTCAGCAGCATAAGCTCCTGACTGGCGAGTACAAGGTCATGAGTTTGATCCCCGGTACAAAAAAACAAAAGGATAGAAAAAGAAAGATGACAATAGAGCTTCTTTTATAGAAATATTTTAAAACTCTAATTCAGTTCCCTTAATAATTATATATTTACCATATGTCTTCCTGGATCAGTTTAAGAGGTCATATTTTTCTAATCATTTATTTATTTCACCTAGATTTTAAAATATTTTGTCATGTTATTTTTAAGGTCTTACAATTTACATATTTTCTCTCATTTTTTTTTCATTTCTAATGCTTACTTTTAAATTTCTACCATGGTTTTCTTGTCAGAGATTGATTCATCTTATTAAAGGTTTGTCTAACTTACTAATATTCTCAAAGACACACCTTCTGTCTTTACTGCTTTATTCGTTCTTCATTTTCTGTTACTAATTTTTATTTTTATTTCTTCCTTATGTTTTTTAGTATTACTATTTTTATTAGGGGTCTGTGGGAGTCAAACTCAGGACCTGGCCCTTGCCAGGCAGGCACTGCACCACTGAGCTATATCCCTGGCCCTCCTAGCATTATTTTACTATTCTCACTTTTCAAACTGAGTGCTTATGATGATTGTCTCATGAATTTTTGTTTTTTCTTTTCATTCTAAGATACAGTCTCACTATATGGTTCAGGCTGGTCTTGATTTAACTATGTGCCCAAACTATTCTCAAACTCATAGCAATCCTCCGCTCAGCCTCCCAATTGCTGAGATTACAGTCGTGTGCTACTGTCTGGCCTGTCTCATAAAATTGTAGTCTTTCCACTTTAAGGCTAGTAATTTCCCTCTAATATCACTTTAGATACATGGCAGTTTAAACTGTAGGATTTCTATTACCATTACATTCCAGGTATTTTCTAAATTCCATTATGTTTTACTCTTTGGCCCATGAGTATATTTAATAACATATTTTAATCTTCAATCACTTTTTTTGTATTTTAAGGAACTAACAATCTCTAATTTAATGGTGTTGCAATCAGATAATGTGGTATTTGTATAATCAATCCTTTCAGCTTGGTCATGGCTAACTTTATGGTGGAGTACAGGATCAGTTTTCATGAATATTTTATACATGCTTGGAAAGAATCTTTGTTCCTCAGTTGTTAAGTGCAGTATTCCATGTAGGCAAATTAAAACACATTTATTAATTTTGCTACTCATGTTTTCTATAAACATAGATGTATACCAATGGCTGAGGCATGTTGCCAACTTGAAACTATTTTATGTAGATTTCTCTTTATAATTTTGTCAGTTTTTGGTTCAAAATACTGAATTACTGCAGTTATATATATAGCAATTGAGAATGTTTTCATTCCTTGATGAATCTAGTCTTTCATAATTTTTAGTGGTCCTCCAAATTATAATTCTTTTTCTTGTTGGAGTTTACTTTAGATGGTGCTGATATTGTTACACCCGGCTTTCTTTTGTTAGTGCTTGACTCAAAGTCCAGAGAGGTTGAATAAGAGGCCCAAGTTCAGACAGATGATTTACAAAAGTAGAATTAGTACCCAGATTCTTTGGATTCCTATCCAGAGCTCTTGCTAAGTATTGTAATGGAATGAACATGACGTGGCATGGAATACAGCCAGAATTAAGTGAGTGATATATGTGAGGAGGCAGTGAGAACAGCAGCTATCACTGTGGTGCAGTAACAGGACACAATGATATCTAGGCACAGAGTTTGAATTTTGTAACACAAAAGTCTTGAAAAAATAGGATTTTAAAAAGCTTCTACTTGCAGCAATGTTCAAGAGAGAATGAAATTTGACTCTTTAAGAAGATTCTTCCCCTCCAAATCTGCCACACTATAATAAGAATCTAAATGGAAATCATGAGAATGAAGAGGAAAAGGTAAATTCAAGAACTACTCTATGGAACAAATGATACACTACAAAAATTCCATATATTTGAGAAATAAAAGGATCAAAAAAATACCTCCACATTTATGTCTGGAGTACCCGGACAACATTATTTGTAGAGTAGAAACTAGAGTTAAGAAATAATAGGTGATCTCCAGAAGGAGAGAAAATTATGAGTTTGTTCCATGGAACAAATTTGGTATTTCTAATAGACAGATGGAAATAAAAGACTAAGAACAGATTGAAACACGTAGTTTTTGTTTTCCTTATTTTTTTATGAGGAAGGGAACCACTTGCACCAAAAAGATTATTAAATTTTTATTTCCAACTCTGTTTCTTAAACATATCTGTGTTTCCTGAACACTGAATATCATTCTTGGCCAAAGTTTTTAAATTAAAATTTGTCATAATTTATTATGTTACTGACACATTTTTGAAATTGATAGTGCAGATAGTGGTTTTGTAAATAAACTGCTGGTCAACCAAGGGAACTTTCTTGGACAATCTCTATACCTCAGAGACTTTTCTGAGCACCCTTGTATTATATGAGGAAAATTTTTGCTGCAAAACCTTGAAACCTTTGAAATTCCTTATGGACCTTCCCTTAAAGTATTGACAATATTTAATCCTACTTAATTCATAACCACTTAGAACAAATTGTTATATGGTACATCTGTTTATGCAATTTTAAGTAATTCCAGAAAACAATTTTGTGAATTTGTTCACAGTGAACTCTGAGGGAATAAGCAGCTGAGACAACTCTGAGAGCTTTCTCTCCAGAAATTTAAAAAACCATGCACAACTTAGTGAATGTATTTTTATTGAATTTGGTTTTGTTTTTTGTTTTTCCAACTGGATGCAATAAAAATGTCTGATATTTTGCTACATAATATGATCTTCTTAGAAGGGTCAGTATTCAACGTTTTAGGCCAATACAGCAGGCGTCAGTTCAACTCCGGAAGTGTGTAAGTTCCAAAGGAGCCCTAAAATATCATCTGACAAATCCTATATTCATTCATAGATCAGTTATGTTGACCCATCCACTGATAGGACAGGAAAACCTGAGAGAGTTGTTTGCATCACATGTAGAATGGTCAGCAACTCTAAAATTACAAATTTAAATCCCTAGGAGGTCTCAGTCAGTTAAGATCCATTCATGGGACAACTCCTGGATGAAATTTTTATATGAATAAAAAACACATAGAACTTCAGCTTTAAAGATCCCATTTCAATTTTAGTATCAGTAGAAGTTCATCCCTCCTCTCAGATCTGAGATCATAGTCTACTTGAACCTGAGATCACAGATATGTAATCTCAGATTAATAATTAAAGATATGTTTTTATTTCAAGAAAACTTCAAAGTGAATATTGTATATCTTAAGTAAACAAAGTGATTTTAAAACATCTTCCAACCATAGAACAAGAGGAATCTATACCAGCCAAACTTTGCCTCTAAGCATATAGAATTAGGAAACATTCCCAAATATTAAGTTCATTAATGCTTTCAGGAGAAAATAATTGACCTTTTTCTTGTTGCCCTGAGAAATCTGCTCTTTCTTGTCTGTGTTCATCTTTAAACATCACCTCTTGGCACTCTTGCCCTTTTTCATGTAAGAATGAATGGGGTATGAACACGGCCCATTGCAATGTTCTAGTCCCTCTTTCTTTCTTAGCACGTTTGTATGTAGTTCCCCATATTGTGTCCTTTTCTACACAGCCTTTTAGATAAATCTTGAAGATCTTTGGCACTCAACTGAAATGTGACTTCTTCTAAAAAACTCTAGAAAGCCTAACTGTCCTTCTCCCATGCTCTTCTCTCCATTGACTAGATCAGGCAACTTCTGCTGACATTCCTGCTTATACCTTTTTCTATCACAACCTTATGTATATTTCTTCCCCCTCAGCTAGACTGCTTTATTTACACTGTAGCCTCAACACTTACTTTAAGATTGTTAGGTACATAATGGAGTTCTGACAAAGGGGTTTCTAACTCATTTGGCAGAGATGCAAAACACATACGATGTTTTCTTTTAAAGTTTTTAATAGATTTAATTCATTCATTAACCTATTGGATGATATTTACTGGAAACCTGCCATATTCTGGCACTTGGAGCCCATAAGGAAGAATCATACATAAACCAAAAACTGTTCTTCTTTTCTTAGAGCTTATATAATAGAAAGGGAGACCTCCAATACAGCAAACAAACAAAAAGTAAATGTATGATATGATGGCAAATAGAATTAAGTGCTATAAAGAAAAATCAGTCAGAGCCAGGGACAAAGAGAGCATGTGCAGAGTGGGGTTGATTGGGGATCACAGGGACACATTTTCAGACCTGATGTGATACCAAGATATAGAGGGATGAGCTTTCAGGCATGGAAATGAATTGCAAATTCTGATATCTAGGCATGCTTCATGCGCATACAGAACAAGGGGAAGCAGGTGAGACTAGAGCAGAGAGAATGAGGACGGAGAGAAAGGAGACAGGTATAAAGGAGACAGGGTCTGACCATCCAGAGGCTGGAAGGTCCTTGGGGAACATAAAGCAAATGCAAGGGGGGCCTGTTGAAGTTTTTGGTCAGGGACATAATGTGGTCTGAAAGGAAGGAGTTCTCTGGCCACTAGGTAGAAATAAAATGAATGAGATATAGAAAGTCTTTTGGGAGATTTTCAGTCATCTAGGAGAGAGATGGTATGGTTTTCACTACAGTGACAACAGTTCAGGTAACAAATAGTTAGATCGCAGACCAGCTTTCAAAGCTGAGCCAATAGAATTGGCCATTGATATATTTTAAGTTTATTACAAAATAGATTAGGATCAGGCTAATCTTCTGACGACTTACAACACTAGCAACACACATACATATTTATGAACACACATCACAAACAGATATAGCTAATGACACAACATGCATGAAGCCTTTGGTTTAACCAGATATAAGGCCAAAGGCACTATTTACAGATACTGCAGCACCTGTGAATCAGAATTCACCTCATAACTGAGTTCCACCCTCTGCCATCACAAACAGGTCTTCTCTGATGTCCACTTGGACAACTGATTGGATACCCACGCAGAGAGGTTGGGCTTCCTTTGCTTCACTCCAAAGATTCAGTGGAGAGAGAGGCTTAGAGTTTGAATCTTGACTCTTTACTTATTGCAAAGTTGTGCCATTTAACCTCTCTGAACCTCATTTTCTTGATTTGTAAAATGTAGCAATTTTATAAACACAAATGCATATAACAGGCAGTCTTCCCTTTTATGCCTCTTGAGCTTCAGAAACTCATTCAAGATACTGTCTAGCAAGTCCAGCACCAAAGAAACACTGATAAAACCATCAACTGAGCTGCAAATGGCATAGTCAATACTCACAGCCAAGTTTAGGGTAAGAATCTGCCTCTGCTCTGAAGACCATCAGTGTGGATCAGTTGGACTCACTTATTTCTCTGTAGAAAAGTCCAAAGACAAGTTCATATCTTGTGTATCTCTTAAAATCCTTGCCACTTTTGGGAGCAAGCGCATTGTTGGCTTACCAACAGCATGTACAGATGATAGAGATGTAGAAAAGAAGCATCAAACAAGGTGTTTCCTGAGATGAGCAAGTAAGTCTCTTCAGAAACCCTATTGGTCACCAAAGGGCTAAGACCACCTGAGTTTCATTCATTTTTTAAAGTATTTTAGAATAAAGTCTAAAATTTCTCTAGTGGGAGAGAGGAAGAAAGAGAACAGACAAGAGCAAAGGGTTGAGAGTTGAGCAATGTTTCAATATAAACAATGGAAATCGTCAGCAGACACTGAGGGCACATTACTTTCCTATATAGAAATTATATCACAATAAAAGAGACGGATGACTGCTTACACAGCCGTGGTTATTAGGACAACATAATAGCATTTGTTCAAAGCAAATAATGGAGTAGCAGCAGGCTCAGTATGACAGACTCTCAGACCTTACCAACAATGGAGAAGGGACAAATACCAGAGAGTGCAATAAAATTATCAGAGAAAAAGAATAAAAATTGAGCCTGGGGTGATGTGATGAAGCAGGAATGATGTGAGAAAAGTTTTAACAAGGCTATTTTTCTGGACCATAAGGTTATTTCTAGACATCTAGCAGGCTAATACATAATTTATAGACAAAGTTACAACCTGTCCGTAGCCAGACTGATGTTTTTAAGTTCATGCTTTATTTCTGATTTAAATTTGGAATTTGAGCTGGGTAATGACTGGTGTTTAACTGGAGATGGAACTTGCAAAAACTTGTCCTTTAGATGGATCTGTCCAAATCCCCCAGTTACAGATAATCCAATTCACCCTGGTAGTATTTTAAATATCTAATTTTGGTAAAATATGTTACTGAAAATGGTGGCAGAGAAAAGATCAAAATAAATCTGCATTTCTTCTGTTGAGGTCATCTTTTACTGCCATACCTCAATCAAACTCCTCCTCTCTTCTCACAAAATATATAAATTTTTTCTTTTCACAGACAAATTTTACCTGAAATGACATTTGGTCTTGATAAATATACTCTTTGATTTCCTAGTTAAAAGGTCATTACATTTTATTTACATATTGTCTCAACTTGAAATGTCACATTGGAATGCTATTTTTGAAGGTACCAAGAGGCATTTACTCATTACTAAAAGTTAAATATTGTCCAACAGTGAATATTATAGTTATTTTATGAATGCATATCAAAATCTATAGCTATTGTTACAAAGCTATTGGCATTATCAGCAACTACTTCTAATTGAATGAATTCCATAACCCACTGGCCATACTCTTGTGATTATTTTTTCTGAAAACTGTAGTTCAGGCCCTATAACACACCTTCAAATGTCTTCTTCAAGCCAGGCATAGTGGAGCATGCCTATAATCTCAGTGTTCTTGGAAGCAGAGACAGGAGAGTTGCAAATTCGAGCCCAGCCTGTACAGCTCAGCAATTTAACAAGATCCTATCTCAAATAAAAATAAATAAATAAAATGATCTGGGCATACAAAATCCCTGGGTTCAATCCCCTGTACCCTCAGAAAAAAATGTCATCTTACTACTGAGGCTCAGAGTCTTCCAGTCATGGAGGAGTTAATCGAGAGTTTGGGCAACTTAAAGCCTTCCCAGTTCCATTTGTTTCTGTTCAACAAAAATAGGCCTTGAGAAGGTTTGACTGACATTTATGATAATTACATTTGGAGATTAAAATAATTTGGGGTTTCACAAGGTTTAAAATTTATGCACCATATTGGGCCTCACATGATTATGCCTTCCTTCATATCATTTTAGTCTGGTGTTGAAATCCATTTGATGTGAATGTAACAGTCATTTTAATGGATATTGTTAATTCCTTGTTTTCAGCATAATAGATAAAGGGGATTTTAATTAAATTCATTGTGTGAGCACTTATCGGGGGTAAAATGGTTCACGGAATTATTATTTTTTCTGGCATGACATGTAAAGAATAATGTACAAGACAGAAAAGAGAGTAATGTCGGCCTGGAATAGAAGTCGGGTTCGTTTCATTTTCTCTGAAGTTGACAGGGCGAGCTTTAAATCAACTAAAAGGTGGTGTATCAAAGCTATAGCTTCCATGAGGCACCTATATAATGAAACATCATTGCTTTCTCTCTTTTAAACTTATGGGACTCCTTTAAGGTCAAATTCAAATTTCCCCAAAAGTCTTAACAAAGAACTAAATCCTGAATCTCATGAAAGCCAGCCAGCTAGAAATATGGCAAGAAGTGACAAGAGCTTTTCTTCCTGTACTTTTTTCGCTAGCCCAGAAGACTGAGGCTAACAGCCTACCAGGCTCTCCTATCTTGGGATCTTCTTATCGTTAGGAAATTCCCAATAATAATCCCTGGCAGAATACAGGGCTTTAAAAGTCACTTGCCCAGTTTCAAAGCAGCTATGATCTTATGGAGAGTAGCATCCTAAGAATGAAACATCCAACAGAAATCACTGAGAAGCTGGACTTATTTCAATGGAAGGAAAAAGCCTGAATTACCCATTCTATAAATATTTTACTAAAAAAAAATCATGGTTTTGATTGATCATCTCTCTTTTGGTCCTTAAGTCAGAAACTCTACCCTTAATTTGCTGCTCAAAAATGTTGTCATAAACTCCTCAGTGTTGTTAGACTACAAACAATACATGAATGGAGAAATGGAAAAGAATTACAAAAAGTTCCAATATGTTTAACTTTGCCATACATATATATAATGGTAAAATTAAGTTATACAGTAAGTATATTTATATATATACAAGCACATAAAATGCAAATACATTAATTATCTCTTGATGGTGAAATTAAAAAGGATTTATTTTCTTTTCCAAATGGTTATAGTTATAATGATTGTGCATTATTTTTAAAATCTGAAAAATGCTTTGAAAAACTGAACAGGTAATTGACCTCTGAGGCAATATCTCTCTTTCCAAGTCACATGTGTATATGTATGTGTCCGCTAAAGCATCATTTTTTTTCAGACCTAGGTCCTCCCACACTTAACACTTACCCTAACAATTCCCCTAAAAGTCAGAAGTATTGGTATAGAGAGAAACATAAATTATAATTATATCCCATTCCTTAATTTTGACAAATTAAAGAGAGGGAGTTGTTTTCATAAGAATCCTTTAGCAAGAAGTGGGGACATCATTCATCTCTCTTCCACACTTCCAGTCTAAATCCCATAATATTGTTCTTTCACAATGAAAATTCTGAAGGGTACTTGCTTCAAATTTCTTACCACCCATACATTAATCTTCAACATGTGTTCTCTACTCCTGACTCACTCACTTTTAAAACTCTTCCCAAAAGTCACATTCAAGTTCCTAACTACATAATGGAAATATATTTTCTCATTTCTTTTTCTCTCCTAAACTTCTGCTATATTTAACATTTTTTAATTCTTCCTGTTTTAGAAAGCAAAGGCAAACAAATTTTATTATTGTCCTTTTTTAGTTCCAATGGCGACTCCTGGCTTCTCTAACTTCAATTGCTCCTATTTTGTCTCCTGTTCTTATCCTTTTGCTGACTCTCTTTTGTTCTCTTACTTCCTGTAGGGAAGCCATTTTCACATTTTTTTCCAATGTTCATATCATCTATTTCAACAATTCCTATTAACTTGCTGCTTTTATGATTTAGAGCTGAAGTGTCCCCCAGATTTCCATGTATGTGGAAGATGACTAGATCATGGGAACACTATACTCAGCACTGGATTCATCCATTGATGAGTTTATAGCTGAATGTGTTCCGAGGCGAGGCCTGGCTGGAAGAGGCTTTCATTCTCCTCCTCCTTTCTTCGCTGCTTCCGGTTAGAAGTGGAACTGTTAGAAGCTGAACACCTTTTCCTCTAAGATCACCTTCTGCCATTCTATTCCTGCACTGAATACAGATGACCATGAATAAAAAGGGTGAACCCAAACGAATCTCTCCTAATTTAAGTTGTGGGTGACAGGTATTGTATCCCCATGAGGAGAATGTTACTAAGACATCTCCTATATGTGTGACAACTCTGCCAGGCACTGAGCATACAAAGATGAGATTACTACTGAGAAGTATGAAAGCCAATAAAAGAAAATGTTACATATTTTTCAATTGGCTAAAATAGAGCAAGAAAAGTGTTATCCATGAGAATACAAAATATGGACCCAAAAGAGAGCACAGCACAAAGAAAGAGGCATTTGAAGAGGAACCTAGAATTACTTCTCTCAGGAAACACTGACTCTTTAAGCCAAGTTAGAATTTAAACTTCTTAGAATGCATCTTAGACACAAAAGGAACCGAGAAATGTTAATATTATAAATAAAACAGATTTCCATTTTGGAAAAAAATTATTCAAACCAGTGAAAGAAGTGCAAGAAAAGAAAATCAATTAAATACAAAAAGACTATGTGGACATAGTAGTTGGCCATATGGGAATTGATGTAATCCTGAAATAATGCAGCATCAGGGAGAATGGAGAAGAGGAGGTGGAAAAGAGCAAAGATTAAAGCAGTACACTCTATGAGATATAGCACTGATTCCCTAGAGAAAGAAGAGAAATCAAGGGAATCAAATTCAAGATGACTCCTAGGATTCTGAATGGATCCTCATCTCAATGGGTGATGCTAATGTGGTATGTTACAGGCAGGCAGCACAAGAAGAGCTATATGGTTGTTTGGGAAATGTTGGTTTGGCTTTTAGACACAATGAGATGGAGATACCATATGGAAATCTAGGAGTTATCCTGTGAGATAAGGAGTTTATGATTTAAATGGGAAACAGATTAACATTCATAGGTATAAAGAAGATGGATTAATTTTACCAATATGAGACAAAAGTAAGGGGACACTTAAGAAGAAAAAAATAGAATAAAGGACAATTACATAACCCAGAGCCCAGGAAGTATCAGCCCTTAAGTGGTGAGAAGAAAAAGAAAAGTCAACAAAGGAAAAGAGACAATTGCAAATTATATGAACCTCCCCGCAATAATGGCCATACTTCCTGTTTTCCTTGCTACAATGAAGAAATGTCCTACGAAAATTCCCTACCCTTTCAAGCAATCTTGCAAATAACTCCAAAATCTGTGTCACTGAATGTGTCTTTTTTCTAAAAGTCTTAACAAGACTTTCCATATCGGATTCAAATCTATCTTCTTCAAATTGTAACATTCATACATAGTCCGTGAGTTTTAACCAATCAAAATAAGCCCTTTTCTTCAAAATTTGCACTTATATTCCTGTCTCTCTGTCTTTATTCAGGCTGTTTACTCTTCCGTAAAATCTCATATCTGCACACCAACCATCTTTACCAGTCATCATTCATGAGCATTTTCCAGACATGAAAACTGAAAACAGCCTGGAACAGAGTCATTAAGACCGAGGAGAATGTGCTAGAACTAGACTTGGCAGTGTGTATGTGGATTCCCGTGACTCAGTTTCCTAGCAACAAGAAAGTCCCTTTTATAGATGACCATGCAGAATGTCATTTATTTATTCATTTAGTAAACATTGATAAAATCCCTACTACTTGCCTGCCACGATGCTAGGTGCTAAATGATGGTGAGCCAAGAGAGTGCCCATGGTTTGCTTCTATAAAGAGCTAAGAATAAAAGGAGAGATACATAGGAAAATATAGCCACATAAATAAGCAGGTAATACTGAGTTTGAGTAAGGGCCAGGATGTAAAAGGAGGGATCGCTAATTCAGGGTAGGGAGCCTCTCTCTTCTTAGGGACATTTATGCTGCTTTAGTAAGGATGGGTTGCCAGGTGAAAGGAAGGGAAGCAATCTATCATATGAAGGATGGACTGTATGAATAAAAGGAGCTTATGAAAAGCTAAGGAGAAATTAGCAAACAGGAAAGAGGGTAGTGTGGTTGGACAAGAAAACAGGGACAAGATTTAGGCCACATTCAAGAGCTGAGGTATTACTGACCGAACAAGTAGAAGATACTAAAGGACTTTAAGCAGCAGACTTATGTAAGACTAACATGAGGAACCACGTAGAAAAGCTATGTAAATATATTTACCCAATTCATAAGAGACAAAACAAAACAATGAACACTAAGGCTGACACTTAATATTTACAGGAAGATTGTCAGGTTGCTGTTTCTATCCAGACACGCTAGCATAAAATAAAAGACACAGCCACTCTTGGCTTAGCTTGGGTGATCTCAACTCAGATTTTGAGGCTCTTTATCAAAAATCAAAGACTTAGCAAACCATCTCCTAAAAAGTACAAACAGTTTGGCAATGAACCCTAGGAAGAATGGGTAACCTTTCAGTGTAAGTGCCTCATACCTCAGCCTTTGGCATCTTTTAACTTTCTATCAGTCTCTGATGCTTAGGACGGTACTGCAAACATTTCAGGACCACTTCTGTTCCTGTCCCTTCCTGAGACACAGGAAAACCCAGGCAAGCAGGCACTGTTTCCATCCAGCATCTTGTGGGCTGGTATTAAGATACATCCTCCAAGCGCCATCTCTGAAAAGACCGGTTGGCAGGACCTGAAAGCCACCCAGCTTCTTTCCAGGACTGTTAATTGGGCTTACCAATAAGGAACAGAAATAAACCATACAGAAAAAGTCAGGTTGCATACTTCATTACAATAAAAGGCTCTTAATAAGATTTCACACGAGTGACCTGATTATTGCGATAGGCTTCCACACCTGAAGGTTACATACAGAATGCTTGCTGATACGGGTAGCGTTACTTGTGGCAGCTCCCTTTAAACATTGCTGTGGGGTAGATGAGTTTCCTCAGTGATTTATTTGGGAATCTGATACAAAATATGAACAAAATAATTGAACTAAAAAAACAAAAGCAGTAACTATGAGACTGTGCATATTACAATGTTAGTCCAAACTAGAAATAGTTTGGAAAAGATGACCCAGAAAATGCTCAAGGATTCATGTCTTCATGTGATTCATTTGTTGATGTTAGACTGGAAAGCATGTTTAATTCGTCAATCAAAATCATAATTTTTATTACTCATTTAGACCACATAACAACTTATGTTTATTGAGTTAACTTTGGAGCAAAATTTAGGAGATAATTAAAATCTTTCATAATATTTTAGCCACATAATCATAGTTAACTTTTTAATATGTATACTTATTATATTTTTCACAAATATATTTAAATGAACCTAAATAAAATAGGAATTGTACTGCATGTATTGTTTTATAAACTAAACGTTCATTGAGTAGTCTTAAAATTTGTTCAAATTATTATGCTTCTAAAATATGATCATTAATAACCAAAAAGGCTCTCATCATAGCTATACTTTAGGTTATTCAATCAATAATTCATTGTTGGCCATTTCAATTGTTTCTAATTATAGCAATGATGCAATAGCATACTCGACATAATTTTGAAAACTCACGATTGTTTCTTTAGACTAAGCACATGCAAGGTGAATTGTTAGATTGCAGGATATAAGGTTTTTTAAGGCATACAATATATATTGCTAAATTTTATCCATTAAGGTTGTATCAGTTTGCCTTCTCATTAACAGTATAAAATCTGCCTGCATTAGTTTTTTATTTATTTTAAACGGAAAAAAAAAACAAGAAATAACAGTAAAACAGTTTCAAAACAGGTTAGTGGGAGAGTAACAATAATCAACACACTGCAAATTGTTATAGTCACAGTAATTGTTCAGAGCAAAGGTACAGGCATAAAACATTGTCTAGTAAATTACTAGCACAAAACTTTCCCCTCTATGAACCAAAGGAAGCCAGCTGTACAACTATCTTAACTATCTTGAATTTATATATTATTTTTCCTTTTGCCTTCTTTCTTTTTCTGTTTCTCCCATCACAGTTCTTTTCTTTTGAACAGTTTCTTCCCTATTCACAGTATCTACTGTACATTTTGAATCTTGTTTACTCTTTCAGATTCTCATATTAGTGAGACAATAAGATGTTTATAAATGTGGGTCTGGTTTATTTCACTTATGAGTATGGTCTCAGATTGCCTGTGTTAGTTTTATAAAAGGTAATCCTTGAGTTAAAAGTACCCAGCAATTTTTGCTTCTGCTTAAAACCAAACAAAAAGAAAACTGTAACAATAAAGTTACAATAAAAGAAGGAAGCAGAGCTTATCTTATATTAATGAGTACAGTTAATTCAATCAATAATTTATGCATAGGTCCAATATATTTATTCTAGTGCTTTCTAAGCCATCTCTCTCTCTCTACATATATATATATATATATATATATATATATATATATATATATGCATATATATATATATGTACACATATATATACACACATATACTTCATCTTTTAAAAAAGTGTCACAAAATAATTAGGGCAGACTGTGAAATGAGAGAAAGGTAGGTTAAAATTCTAGTTCCTTCAATTTGAAATCTGTGAATGAATTACTTCAACATAATGTTAAATTTCTTCATTTATGAAATGAAGAGCACACATCTTATAATTTGGTGGACATTACACAAGAGGATGACTGGAAGACACTTAGAACATCACTCCATTCTTGATAGGTCTTCATCATAAGAGAATTTTCCACCCACTTCTAAATGTTTCATCCATCATATTTTAGAAAACATAATAGGAATATGCTGGTAAGCTGCAATGAATCAAAATCTTTTGTGCTCATTCTTCTTTTGTTTATTTTCTTTCAGCAGGAAATGTTGAGATGGACCATGAATACTGGCATCAATACTTAAGAGAAAACTATTTGTTTGAATTTTGAAAAATTAAAATTACCAATTTAAACTGGGAAAAGGGAGGATCTGCGTAGCAAATCCCAACCATATTGGCTAAACTCTTGTCCTCTTTCCCCATAGATCTCTGTGGTTACCAAAGCCTCTTCATCAAAGGAGCCACCCACTAAACAGTCACTTTAAGTCTCTTTGTTCTCATTGTTTTTATACCTTTTTCAGATCTTCTCTAATGATTCATCTTTCCCACAGAGCTCAGAAATCCTGATTTCTTGCTTTCTACTTCATTTCATAACTTAAATTCCATCACGCAGGCGGGTGAGGGGCTAAAAAGCTTATAATGAGAGACACAAAAGGATAAAAGAGGTAGAGACTTTTTAAATACAGTGATGAATAGTTACTGTAATTGTCTCAAACATATGAATAAAAGTCACGAAAATGTGTGGGTACTGAAATATGTCATTAACAGAATGGATTATAATGAGTCATAGTGACATGCTATTTGGATATTGAAATATAATAGAAGGAAATAGTTGAATTCCTACCTTTTGCTTCATTTCCTGCATTGTGGATAAATTAAGTTTTAATATTTACTTTTAAACTCTAATATATGGTATGAGTGTATGTGTTGACTCATGCCATCCTGTCAGCATTTAATGTTCAATGCAAAGTTACTCTTGGGAATCCACATCTCACTCAAAAAAGCTACAATTTGATCAAATGCTCAAATTGGCCTTTGTACTGGCACAAACGTAAGCATATTTCAAGGGAAGGTACTGAGTTCTTTGTTAGGTTTACATAAACTTACGGGATTTTTTTTACAAAGAATGTTGGGAATATTAAATTAGCAATACTGATGAAGTTTGTCACAATAAATCAAATAAAAATAGGGTAAGAGATTTATTCTGTGTCATTATTGCAATTCTATGAAGATGTACAGGTTATCTACAATAAATTCTGTGGTCCCCATACTTGAATGACTGAATTCTGTTGCTGATTATATGTTCAGTTATCAAATATCACAACGCCAGAAGTTATTAAAAGTAACTTATATACAGTATTATAGTACAGATAGTATTCACTAAGATGGTCACCCACTTGTAACGTTAATCTTGAATGGAAAACACAAATCTCGTATCTGTGAATCCAGATACTATTGGTAGCCTGATCATTGCCCTCTTTTTTGTTAATAGAATCCTACATTTATGCTTAGGTAGGAGAACAAATGTTTTTAGAGAAGGCAATAACTTCCCTAGACTCCTTGGTGTTCTAAATTAATCATAGTAAGCCCATTTCTTATGGCCAATGATAATTTGGGAGTGGACATCTGACAGTGTTAGCCAATCAGACACAACAATTAAGATTCTTGGAAAACATTTCTTGCACTGATAAAAAGAAATACAAAAGGAGAAACTTCCATCTTGCATTTTCATGTTATTGAGGGAAGATATTAGAACTGGATCAATAACAGCCTATTTGAGGACCCAAGAGAAATGACCTGAGAACAATCTCCTAGCCAAGAAAAACAGATAATCACTGGTGAAGATTTCCTCATAGTGTTGAATGAATCCTGAAATCCCCTATCCTTAGACTTCTTGGTTAATGCTGCAACACATTTGTTTCATTGCTTAAGCTACCTTTAATTAAATATTCTATTACTTGCACATATCAGACTTAATTCCAGGAAGGAATAATAGAGACTCCACAGTGATTTAAGCTGTGGCTTAATCCTTTATGTCATTGTGTCCTTGCTCCTTAGATTCTTTCCATCTGGAACACCCTTCTTTTTCTCCCCTGCATTGCAGGTCTAATAGCACCTCCTCTATAATGTTTTTCTACATCTCCCTTGCAAAATGAATTGCTGTTTTTCTTATTTCTATATCACTTAGCTGCTATCCTTATTACTGCTATCATCATATAATCAGTAAACATTTTACAAGTACTCTGTGCCAGACGTTGTGCTAAGTGCTTTGATTTACATGCACGTTGCCTTGTAGTACACTACATTATTTGTTCATATTTATTTTCTTCTCAGCCATGCCAAGCTCCTAGAAAATAGAGTACTGTCAAAGATTTTTAAGCTTGGCTATGTGCTTTGCTCTACCTAATAAAATCTGTAATCTATGCCCGACAGAAGCCTCAAATACCTTCACATAGTCTGGTTACATTAGTTCCTTTTCACTATGAGGACAGGATGTTCCAACACACTCAGTTAACATGACTCACAGAAAGACAAGACAAATGAAGCCTAGCAGAGCCCAGTTAAGCCAAACAAAATTTTACATAATCTACAACTTTCACATAACAAAGCAAGAAACACAAGTTGGCTTTACTGAATTGTTGAGACACTGAGCATGAGTCAATATGTCATTTATCTAAACCTAATGATATAAAATTATTATTTAAAACTTAAAGTATAAATAACTTAAAGGGCAAAACAACAGACAGATAACAGGAAACAAGTAGATGGATCTTTTACAAATGGAGAGAAAAGACAAAGAGATGGAAAGAGAGTAGAAGTAAAAAGAATTAAAATGTGCTGTGTACATACACCAACTCCCCACAATGAATATAATCATTATGTATTGAAAACATGTACTAATACAGGGGGGGTTTTTTTGTCTTTTTGAGAAAGGGTCTTGCTCTGCAGGTCAAGCGAGCCTTGAACTCACTTTATACCCCAGACTGACCTCAGACTCGCAGTGATCCTCTTACCTCAGCTTCCTGAGTGCTGAGATTTCAGGAATGTAGCACTAGTAAAGATTTTTAAAAGTTTAAAAATAATGTAGTCCTTCTTTAGGGCAGTAAAAAAAAATGGAGGAAATCAACTCCATTTATAGGACTTAGATTCTCCTCTGTAACTGACAAATCTGTATTTGTCTTCCACTGACTTATCACCTTAAGGGTAACGAACATACGTTTTTTATCATTTCTTTCCTCAAAACTAATTCATTGTCTTCTGGATGAATTATGCTGTTGGAATAAGGACTTACGAATCTTATCTTCATTATTAATATATCCCCATGATTCATTTTACATATTCTGATACCAATCACCCCTCTACTAATGTCCTTTTATTTTAAATACAAAATGAATCCTTTGTATTTTCTAAAATAAATTAAACTGTAGTATAGTCTTACATCTTAACATCTTTAGAATCTATGTCATGAATATAATCTCAAAAATTCATCTGGATAGAAAGGCCATTCATAATAAAATGACGTTTCAGGAAAATTTTGGCTCAACATTTTACATTTCAAAAAAAATCCAAAAATAGCTTTAATTCAGTAAAATCTAGTTTGAAAGTATGTGAAATATTTTTGTATTTGAATTCACAAAGCTTAATGACTAATTGACTATAAATGGAGGAAAAATCATGAATGTATACAGTATATATTAGCATTCTCCAGAGAATCAGAACCAATATAAAATATGCATATAGAGAGAAAGGAGGGGAGAGGGAGGAAAAAGAGAAGGGAGA